>JASPKZ010009079.1:0-110000 GCA_030220185.1 Diploptera punctata
TTGTATGTAGATAAATTCTGAAATAAAAAAATAATAATAATAATAATAATAATAATAATAATTATTATTATTATATTATTATTATTATTATTATTATTATTATTATTACTGTTACAATCTTTATATATGTCCACCGCTGTGGTCTCGAGGTGGCGTGCTGCCTTGTCACGCAGCCGGCCCGGTTTCGATCCCCGGTCGGGTAGTTTTTCTTGATGAGGTTTTTATCGGAGTTTTTCCTCACCTGTAAAACAAATGCCAGGAAAACTTTAAGGCCCAAACGGTCCCCGAAATCATATGGCCATGATCATCATCACCATCCTTATCATCATTATCATCATCTTCATCATCCTTCACCGGCGCGGAAAGCAATGGCAAGCTACCTCCTACAATTCCCTAGTAAAGCTACAAGCATAGTATGGAATTATATGAGTCCAATGAAGGACCTGCCTTCGGGCAGAATTACTATGGATGGATGGATCTCATATAGCTATAAAAATGAGTGTGAATCTGTCAGTCTTTTATGACTACTTGACTGATTTGAATGAGTTATTTCTATCGTGTAGATAATTTTCTGAGACAACGTAAATAATGTATTACCGTAAGATTATAGGGCCGGAGATAAAAAAGCAGGCGTTAGTGCACTAAAAGGTTGCTTTTTGGACTCTTAAAAGCTTACGCTGCGTAAACCATAACAAATACTCCAAATTGTTATACACAGAATAATATGTATTATACACAGAATTGAATATCTAAAAGTTTGCTACAGCATATGTCTATCTTTTAAGGATAACTCACAATACCATATCTGTCTCTCATCACATTGATACCAAGATCAGGATAGGTAGGGCAACTCCAAGTAACAAGCACATGGTATCTAAAAATAATCTTCTTCACTTCCTGGTTTAGGCAAGAGTTGCCTGTTCCGTTAATGCTACGCTGAGGTCGTCTTTGGTTTAAGTCCGTCCGAGTTTCCATTGTGAAGAATACGAGTAATGTGTTTTCCTCTGATCGCGGTACCAATGCTATGCAGAGTAGACCATTGGTGGGGCTGCCACCTCGGAGCTTTAGGTCCAGCTCCTGGATATACTAACCCCATTAAAAATTAGTTGTCGTTGTGGACTTTACTCTTGTTTCCCTGTTTCCCCGAGCATGGGTCTCTTATCATCCCAGAGAAAGGACCCCCTCTTCCCAGAAGTTCTCCGAATCCAAATCGCCGAAGGGATTCTATAGCACAACCTTGATTAGGGTTACTCGGATTAGCAGGTCCACCTCGAGCAGGTTGGGAAAGGAGTTGATATGCAGAGGCTGTGTGTTTGCAATGGAAACTATATTCTGCATGCATACCCTTGGACCCATCTAAAAATAATTACGATATAAATTTATAATTATTTATATTTTTTTAGTTATTCAACTAAACATAAAATCAAATTTCATTTATTTAGGCATAGCAGCTAACGCCGGGCAATAGCTAGTCACTTGCTTGTATATTATCTAAATTTGTGTGGCTATATTTAATTGATGGACCTTATTTCATATCCACACACTCGTACACGCATGCGCGTGAATAAAGATAAATGAGTACTGTAAATTCATGTTTATTGTTTATTAACTACAACTGCTATTTTTTTTTATTCTTGACCATGTTATGACAACACAATATCGTGAATAAAGTACTGTACTCGGTAAGTTATGTGTGCGTGAAGTTAATGTCAAGAAGTGCAGCAGTTGCTGTAAAGTTTATATCTTGGCTGGAGACCATAAATTTGGAGTGATGGTACGGGGTTAGAGGTTAAGTCTGAGGTTAGGAACTACGTAAGCTACTGCTCCGATACACCGCTCTGTGCAATTTACACGAGCCGAACAACTCGGTTTTAAGGTTCGATGAAGCTGCAACTGTTCCTTGTGTGAATATATCACATCTCTCTGACGTATCTAGAACATGTTCCCAACATTCCTTATTCGTGCTTCAAACTATTTTATATAAATTATAAGAATATTCTTTTTCCAACAGGTTGTTATATGACGTATCTGGCATTTTCTCCTGTCATCGATGGAATTGTAATAATAATAATAATAATAATAATAATAATAATAATAATAATAATAATAATAATAATAATTAATAATAATAATAATAATATTTTTACGAATATTCCACAATACAGTGTTTCTCCTTCAACCCAAAGTGATTTGTCGCCAGAGGTTCCAGTCTAGAGCAACTTCTTCTCTCAAATCTCTACCTTCCATACATCTCCTCACTTCACCTATCCAACGTTCCCTAGATCTACCACTTCTACTTCTTCCATTAGCTTTCCAATTAAGGATCTTCTTTGGTAATCTCTCTTCTTCCATTCTTATGAGGTGTCCATAGTATAATAATAATAATAATAATAATAATAATAATAATACTAATAATAAATAATAATGTTTTACTTATTCTGGCTGAGTTAAGGCCATAAGACCTTCACTTCCAATCAACCTACATAAATTACAAGTACACGTTTACAGTATAGATTATCTATACACTATACTAATTATTAAAGAGTTAAAATTATATTAGAAGTTATAATGTAAATGTCATGTACAAAAAACATTTTATACGAAAATAACAATAATAATAGAAATATGCCAAATTAAATATAATTATAATAATAATAATATTAATAATAATAATAATAGAAATATGCCAAATTAAATATAATAATAATAACAATAATAAAAATAGAAATTTGAATAAATAAATAATAATAATAATAATATGAATATGAAAAATTAAATACCTGTATGGTAATAATAGAACTATGATAAGTTAAATATAATAAAACAGATAAATCAATTAAATATAATAATAATACAAATATGATAAATACAATAATAATAGAAATATGATAAATTAAATATAATAATAATAATAATAATAATAATAATAATTTAATAATAGAAATATGAAAAATTAAATGTAATAATAATAGAAATGTGTTAAACTAAGTATATTAATAATGGAAATGTAAATTAAACTAGAAACAATATTTAGTATATATAATTGTAGGCTTTCACGGCCGGCGTCTTGATCCATATTTGGTTCGTTTTCCGGGCTTATAGGCCGTGGTCTGGTTTTCTTCTTACTCGACGTTTCGTCTACTGCTGCGGTAGACCTCATCAGGAGATACTGCGTGCTCTCTGTGAACTCCTCAACAGTCGGCTGCAGACTGGCTGGTGGTTGGAAACTGTCTCTCTTTTTATAGCTAAAGAGAGACAGTTTCCAACCACCAGCCAGTCTGCAGCCGACTATTGAGGAGTTCACAGAGAGCACGCAGTATCTCCTGATGAGGTCTACCGCAGCAGTAGACGAAACGTCGAGTAAGAAGACAACCAGACCACGGCCTATAAGCCCGGAAGACGAACCAAATATGGATCAATATTTAGTATATTTACTTTACACGGGGCAATGATCAAACCAAGGTTAGAGCAAATATAAAATTTTATTATTTTGATTTATTTTATAAGATGGCAACGTCCGACAGTTGTATACAATTGTAACCTACTCAAATATGGAATTATATTACCTCGACCATATTATGGGCTAAAAATGATAGCGTAGCACAATAAATGTCCGTAAACAAACTTTTAACCTAAATTTCGGTACCTGTGCGGCTAAGAGAATAATTGATTTTAAAGAAATAAAGTGGTAGGCCTAAATTAATATTGCTAAAATCTTAAAATCCGTACCTGGTATAGGCATATGAGTAGTCCTCAACTAAAACAACTTCTGTTTAAAAATATTCCCACAAGAGTGCTACCTTAGTGGCAAGTTTCTTAACTGGATTAAGTTAGTTACGCTTATTTCTCAATACACTAGAGGTCAACGAGGTACATCAAGTAGAAAACTAGAGTATTACTTTGATGGAAAATCGGTTAAATTTTTCTCACAGGCATTTCTTTTCAGTCATGAGGTTTTTACGAGCCCGAAAATGTTCAGACTCGGGACTACGGCTGAAGTCCTCCCGAAGGACTTATCCCTCGGATTTTTCTATCTATTTTGGCCGGGTTTGAACCTGCGAACCTTGGGACTAGAGACAAGGATCATAAGCTCTAGACCTTCGCGGCTTACAGGTTAATGAATGAATGAATGAATGAATAAATAATAAATCAAACTGAAATTAAATCATTCCAATTGATTTTAAAAGGAAAATAAATTAGCAGAAACCGTATAAAGTTTCTTCTCACTTCTCAAGGTGAGATATGGACTGTAAAAAAGATTTTCAGGTGTTTACATCCCAAAATATTGTAGAATGTGAACAAATTCATAAATAACAGAGAATTGTTATTTATTTCAATTAAAACTCTTGTACCACAAATATTCATAAAAATGTTTGGAAGAGAGAAAAAAAAAACAATGTCCTACTAACTAAATGCTAAGAATGAAAAAAAGTATATATTGCTAATATTTGCAAAGCAGTAATTTTTCGAGTCTGTTATGTGAAGGACCGTACTGAAAACTATATAATAATAATAATAATAATAATAATAATAATAATAATAATAATAATAATATTATTATTTTCTTCTTCTTCTTCTTCTTCCTCCCAAGTATTAGGCCAAGGCCTGTTACGATCCTATAGAAAATTTTCCCTCCAGCGTTTCATAGGACGGCCCAGTGATCTTCGTCCTCTTGGTATATAATTATAAACAGCTTTGGGGATCCGATTTGAACTCATTCTTTCAAGATGGTGTTTCCAATTTAGTTGGTACTGTTTAATATATTCCAAAATTGGCGTAGTCTTCAATTCTTTTAAGATATCGGTGTTCCTTTTCCGATCCCATCTGGTGTAACCCGCTGTTCTGCGCATGAATCTCATTTCACAAGCCGTTATTCTGCTTCATGTTGTTTTTTTAGTGTCCATGCTTCACTACCATAGGTCAACACTGGTCTAGCCAAATTGTTATATAAACGTAATCTGGTGTTTTTTTTGTACAAGGGATGGTTTCATAACTTGATTAATAATTCCTAAACTTTTATTATAACTAGTAACTTTTTCAGGGATATCCTTTTCATCCCAGATAGAGAGATAATATCCAAGATATTTAAATTGATTATATCTCTCTAAAATTTTATTCTGGAGACAGATTTTACTTTGTATGGGGTTATTATTATTATTATTATTATTATTATTATTATTATTATTATTATTATTATTATTATTATATTATTATTGGGCATATTGTGTAATTGTCCACCACTGTGGTCTCGAGGTAGCGTGCTGCCTTGACACGCAGCGGGCCCGGGTTCGATTCCCGGTCGGGACAGGCTCCTGGTCGAGGTATTTTTCGGGGTTTTTCCTTACCTGTAAGAGAAATGTTAGGAAGCTGAGGGCCCAACGGTCCCCGAAAATCATCCGGCCATCATCATAATCCTTATCATTATGATCATCGTCCTTCACCGGTGTGGAAAGCAGCGGGAAGCTACCACACATATAATTCCCTAGTAAAGTTGCAAAGCATAGCATTGCAGTGAAAGACCTGCCCTATGGCAGAATGACTATGGATGTATTGTGTAATTCGACACACATTTAAGTAATGTCTACTCTTTCGTTTTGTTCTGTTTTAATAAAAATTGAATAAATCAACATTCTTCACTACATTCCTCGAGGCAGAAGATCTGTGGGTCGACCTGTTCGGAGATGGCGGGAGACCGTAACGGGTCACTGGGCCTAATACTTGAAAGGACGATGATGATGAACATTGATGTACCTTATAAGATACACTGCCAATTTAAGGGATGTATAATTATATTTTATTTTGTTGCAATTGTTACATCAGTTACAATGAAATTCACGTCGGACGGGATGAATGGAACCTGTTCCAGACGCCATTACTAATTAACTCACTGGCACTATTGAACACGTAGGTTCACGACCGCGCGGACATATGCTCTCCATGCATCCCTATCCTGATTTCTAATAACTCCATGTTTATTTCATCTCCCTCAAAATACGGTTATTGCTATTCTCCCATCCAAAGAGCAAATGCTGGAATAGAACCCCAAAAGGTCCGCTTCCGACTTCACTCTGCTAATTAACTTCAAATTTGAATTCAAAATTTAAACCGGTGCTAATGTATTTTACAGGAACCCGGGGTTCTACCTATTAAGAAAGAACCAAAATGGATCACTCACCGCCAACACTTAAGTGATGGCCGCAGAGCTTTCCATCTATCTATCACTTCATTTTTGGCGTACATACTGGTCGAATTCCCTCTGGTTTTCCTAAAAGACGTTTCCATGCCGTTCTTTCATTACCCATTCATGCCACATGTCCTGCCATCGAAGCTTACGAGAGTTAACTGTTCTTATTAGGCCTACATGTGGTTTCTTACAAATATCATGTAGCTTGCAGTTAAGAAGTCTTCTCCATTCGCCTGTCCGTTCATGTCTCTTTGGTCCAATCATTTTCCTTTTAACTTCATTTTCAAATACTCGTAATATTTTCTTCTCCCTTAAAGTAAGAGTCCACGTTTTGTATTCATATAGGCCTATATAACTGGGAGAATAACAGTTTTATATATTTTCAGAATAAAATTAGAATAGTTGAATTTGATTATTTTAGAAGAATCCTCCAAGAAACAAGACAGGATAAAATAAGAAATGAATTCCTTTGGAGAGAAATGAATGTCACCACATCTGTTGTTAAGAGGATTGAAAATCAAACGCTTAATTGGTATGACCATGTACAAAGAATGGGAAAATGAAAGTTGGCCAAAAAATATATACCAATGGTCACCCCCTGGAAGAAATAAACGTGGCAGACCAAGATAGAAATGGAAAACCTAAGTCAGAACTATAATGGATAATAGGAATTTGGAAGAGGGAGATTGGAATGCTAGAGGTAAATGGAAACTAAAAACGGCAAATCTATAAGTGGGGGAAAGCCGAAGAAGAAGATATATTTTCAGTTTAATTTTTTTAAAGAAATTGGGACAAGAGCCCCTTAAAATGTTTCAAATACTAGTAAAACACATATGCCTTTGCACACAATAATGAAGAGTTTTCTCCTTTGAGAAATCTAAGGGTATGTGACTTGAGTATACTGAATCTAGTATTTGATGGAGTATAGTTGATTCGAATCATCCTTTTAAGGGAATTTTGGGGTTGAGAATAGAAAAGAGCGTTGGGGTTGAATGCATCCGAACACTAATCTCTAACAAGAGAGCAGCATCCTTTGCCTCCATACATAGTTTGTTGGGGGCATTACAAAGACATCAAGCTTCAAATTGAAGGGGAGAGTGCAGATCTTTATCGCCTTAACTTGGCTCCATCCTCAAGGACTTTCTGGTCCGTGAGTGTCGATTCCAAAGCCAGATGACATTGAGCTTTAAGTTTCTCACACTTTCCCTCACCTTATCAAACATTCAAATATTAGACTACAATTGATTCTTTAAAAGTTTTAATAATTGTAAAACAGTACCTGATATTTCAGTCGTCCTCAATAATTATTGACTGAGATATCAGGTACTGTTTTACAATTATTAAAACTTTAACAGAGTAACCTCAACGGAGTTTCGTAATGTATTTTAAAAACATTAATTGATTATTTACTTGTGATAACACTGGTCAACATGATTTTTGTCTCATGAGTGCCAATAGTTGTTCTTAATGCAATTTTTAATCTTATTTTCAAATATTTATTCGGAATTTCTCCATCACCCACAGCTTTTTTATTTCAATTTTCATTAATGGATTTAAATAATTATTTTTTAATAAACGTTTTTTCGTCCATTTGTCCATTGTAAAATAAAACAAATGAGTTAACTCAAATGGTTTCAGCTTTGGAAAAGATATATCAAGGCAAATGGAGTCCTAATATGCTGGCCGATTATTGTTGGACCATCAAGAGGGATGCTCCACAGGCGAAATATAGCAAAAACAGTTCATTTATTACTTTCTATGTAGGTTCGAATGTTCGAATATTGTGTAGTTACAAATGTAGAAAGTATTAAAGTGTTTGAAATTATAAACTCCTGTCTCCCGGAAACCTTGCGTGATGGAGAAAAACCGATATTATATTTGAATTCAGGAGAACAAATACTATCAGAATCACATATTTTTCTTTCTGGGACAAAAAAAAAAGTTGATTTTTTGTTGCTCAGTGTAATTTAATAGGACCGGGAAATTATCATCTTCAGTCCTGAAGTGAAATTGAAGACAGTAAAATCCTATGTTGTGTATAATCAATATTCCCTCCTACTCTTTATGGACTAAAAACTACTTGACCGTTTCGAAACTGGTTTTCTCCATCATTTAGATAGTTTTTCTGAAACAATTAATGTATGTAACATATTACCCTACATATTACAGGCCCGGAGCTAAAAAAAGGCACCTATGCACTAAAAATATAGATTTTTGTACGCTTAAATGGCATACGCTGCCTAAACCATAACAAATACAGCAAATGAATCTACACAGAATTGAATATCTAAACAAATCTACAAAATTGTCCGCGACAGCATATGTTTATCCTTTTCAGAAAGCTCGCTATAACCATTTTTGTCTTTCAGTTCATTGAAACCAAGAAGATTGGGATGAGATGATTTCCGGGCAACGGGAATGATAGTTTTATATTTCATAAAACTCATGAGACGATTCAGTTTTTAGCGAATTATTTAATTTCTTAGATAAAATTGAAAAGTCACCCAGAACAAGATTGTAACAATAATTTTTCAGTTTTACACGGGAAATGTTAATTAATCCAACTTCTTCCATGTGTTTATGTTCAATGTCTTTTATGATATTTCTGGCATTCTCTCCTGATATTGGCGGAATTGTAATCCATTTCTTAGGTGGGGTAGGCTACTTGGAAGGCGGAGTTACGTTAACCCGATGATATGTTGTGTGATGAATGATAATGAAGATCCAGAAGAGTCCTAAACCTAAACTTAACCTAAATTCCACACCATGGGAAACCTCAGAAAAACAGAAAACCATTTAACGAAAAATTCCTATGGTCTGACCGGGATTCGAACCCGAGACCTGATGAAATGTAGTCAGAAACGCTGACCACTAGCCTATGAAGCTGCCTTTCTCAAAGAAAAAATCTAATGTTGTAAACATGAGGGTTACAACCTTGTTCTTGGCAGCTGCTGAATGTAGAGATAATTTGTTAAGTTAGTGGTAAATCTCATACAAGACATGTATAATCTCTCACACACTACACACATCTGTTAAGCCTCCAGACTAGTGCGGTCACTATTACATGATGTGGTCGGTTTACAATCCTCAACATGGCCAGTGCACATGAGGTCTAGGCGAGTGGAATCCTGCAACAGACATCCTCATACTTACTACGTTAAAAATATGCAATTTTTGTGCTGTTTGGCGTGTGTAGTAAGAATTGATTTCCTTTTTAAAGTCATGCTTTAATTTAACAAGATTTTATAACTATTTTTTTGCTATTTAAATAATGATTTATTGAACAACTCCTAAATTTACTGTAGTAATAATATTAATTGTAAATAAATCTACTTTATACAGTAATAATCAGAGACAGGAAGTAAATACATTATAAATCATTAAAATAGTCAAGCAAAAATAATTAAAAATAGCTAAAATAGGCAGGAGAAAAGGCAGTATCAGTAGCTAAAGTAGGCAGAGGAAAATATGGTATACAAGAAAATAAATAAATTTAAAAGATAAAAATTAATTAATGAAAACACACTTACAAAAGAAACAGAAAAAATAGAATTCAAGAAATTCACTTGCCATCCATTGAAACACCATAAATTTAAAAAATAATTCAAAAAGTTTAATATAAGATTGACACCGAAGAACGAATACAGCCTTAATAGGATAATTAAAACCAATACAAATGAAAGAATTGAAGAAGAAAACAAATCAGGAATTTATTACATTAAATGCAGGGATTGTGACAAAATTTATATTGGAAAAACAAAAAGAAATTTGAAAACAAGGGTGAAAGAACATCTTAGAAATGTCAAAAATGAATAAAAAAATATTCTATTAAAAATAAATGATAAATACGATTATCAAATCCATTATCCTATTTCTTTGAAGCCAGTCACATTCTTGAGTTGCGTTATCTACAAGTTTTGTTACATTTGGATTTGGAATTGATATGTCCTATTGAATTTATTATTTTCTTTTACCGATAGACAAGTAATGTCAGACCACCCATGAAATACATACAAGGTGTTTAACCAATGGTTCCTAAGGTTTAAGACTGAAATCGTTCTTTAATCCCGATATATATTACAAAATGAAAAAAAGCGGAAGATAAAATAATATGGTGTATATATTTATCTAATATATTAAGTATATTTGACTTCCAATCAAAAAGTTTGTATTTACAAGATAAATAATTTTCATAATAACAATTATAACCTTATTCATTGCGTGCACTTTATATAAATGTTTGATGTTATTGTTTATATACGATATATATTTTTATTTAAGATTATCTATATACGCTTTAAAAATATACAGGATGTTGCAAAAAACCTACAACGGAGGTGAGGTAGTATATTGACATATGTAGATCATTTTTCACTAAGGTACCAATGCCCGGAAATGATCCGTTTTCACACAATGAGGAGCTAACTTCTCAAGAGTTCCGTTAGTTGGAATTCAAGACTCAATACTTGACAATACTGTCACAGTCATACCAAGTTTTCAAAATATTCACCTCCCATCTCATTGTAGAGGATACATCGGCGGTGTAGTGATTGACGCACACGTTCAAATATGCCTGGCCTCGTTTCAATTATTCTGTAGCAGCGTGGATTCGGGCTATAAGACCCATACATTACTGTACTGGAGTCTGATAAACAGACTGTTTAATGGCGCCCAACAAAGAGTAGTCGAGAGAGTTCAGATGATCTCGGAGGCCATGGGACTGGTCCCCCTCTGCCAATTCATCGACCTGGATACACATCCAAATGTATCCTCACATTGGCATGGAAGTGAGCTGGAGGTCCGTCCTTTTGCGAAGCCACATATCATAGGTTCCGTACCTGTGATGTGTTGTCGCGCAATGATTCTTCAAATCCTTCGAACTAGCAATGATATTGACACATAATTAATTAGCCATGGTATGAAAACGCATCATTTTTCGGACATATCTCAATATACTACGTCACCCCCATTGTCGGTGTTTTTTTTTTGCAACACTCTGTATATCTAGTCTTATGATCACTGCTTTAACATAAAAAAGTATCGAGTCTTAGGATCACTGGGTGTAACTATTATTCTGTATATTTACAGTATGTCATTAGTTATATTGTTGCAGCCGACGCAATTAAAACAATCTATTCCATTATTTTACCTTCCATTATAATTTTAGCTGTAATTGTGTCTGGTCCTCTTTTAAAATATATAAATGCTATTTCAATAAATAACTACCCATTTTCCGAATTTTAAGTAACCATTTGACATGACCTCTCTAACATAAGCACTCCATACATCTATATCCTGAGCTAATGTTTTCCAATAATCCTCTCTATGATCTACTTCCCTCAAATCATGGTTGACGTCATCCTTTCACCCCAGGCCTGCCTACTGGGCGTTTTCCTCTGGTTTTCCTAGAAGGAGTTTTCAAGCCACTCTTTCATTCCCCATTCATGCCTCATTTCCTCCTCATCGCAGTCTACGAGACTTAACTGTACTTATTATGTCTGGTTTTCTACAATGATCATGTAACTCACGTTAAGTAGTTTCTACATTCACCTGTCTGTTCATTCTTTTTCGTCCAAAATTTTTCCTAACAACTTTTTTATCAAATACTCGAAATATTTTCTCTTCTCTTAAAGTATGAATCCAAGTTTCTCATCCACATATTGTAACTGGGAGAATAACAGTTTTATATATTTTTAGTTTTATGTATTCATTTTTAGATAAGAGTTGTAATGCAAACTAGCAGGCATTTCCAGAATTGAATCTATGTTTAATATCCTTGTAGGCCTCATTCCTATTTGTAATATGATTGTTCCTAAAGTATTTGAATTCAGCTACTTCTTTGAAACGACTTTCATTTTTCATTAAGTATACATTTGCACTATACTTTAGCCAAAATAAATATCTGAAATTCCTATCTCTAGTTGGAACCTTATAATTTAAATATCATAACTGTGTACTAGCTTCGTTAGAATGTTGACGATAGCTATATGTATTTTTAAAGGTTGAACAAAGTAAGTGTGAACGTTGCGAATTGAAATTTGATTTGGAATAGCGACACGGTTAAATTGAGAGCTTTTGTTGGCGCGTGTGTGAGAGCGTAAATGTTTACTTGCTGAAGGTGCTAATGAGATTGAAAACTATCGGCATTTTGTATGACACCCGATTCCATTAAACCGGCCGGTGACAACAAACAACACTACAGTCACATACAATTAATGCATTAATCATTATGTGTACGTGTTTCAAACACTCGCCACTCCATCTGCAAATGTTTTTATTTGTTTATTTTTTTACATTTCGCGAACTATTTGAACTTAAAGCCTAGTATCTTTTAGGTGTAGCAATTTAGTCAGTGTGATTCTATTATATGAATGTGAAACATGTAATAGTACTTAATTAAATTATTTTCAGTCTGATCATCTGACCTCAATATTAATGTTGATTTGTTGTTGGACATGTTTCAAAACAATTCTGTTTTATCGTCAGCTTGTCCAGACTGGTTTACATCTATGTTGCACACCCTAGATGTCGATGTCAGCTCCATCCAGGGTGTGCAACATATATCTAACGAGTCTGGACAAGCTGACGATAAAACAGAATTGTTTTGAAACATGTCCAAGAACTAATCAACATTAATATTGAGGTAAGATGATCAGACTGAAAATAATTTAATTAAAATAACCTCAAAATATCACTTCCTAAAATTAAATATGTAATCTTACTTTAAGGGAGAAGAAAATATTACGAGTATTTGAGAATAAAGTTCTTAAGAAAATTTTTGGACCAAAGAGAGATGAACAGATAGGTGAATGGATGAGATTGCATAACATATACTTACGGAATGTTATGTTTTTTTTTAGTGTATAATGCTATTGTGTTATTATTTAATTGTAATATTATTGCGTTTTCTTTATGTAATTGTAATGTTATTGCTTTTTTTTGTTGTTTATTTTTCTTCACACTAGTAGCAATTATTACTTTATTGTAACGGACTGTCAACAGCACGTATGGCTTACTGCCCGTGCGACCCATATTTTTAAATAATATTGTAAATATCTTACTTTTTGTCTATACTACTACTTATGGAAAACCATATATACTAACAAGCGCTATGTTCCATAGACTCATTCTTGGCTTACATACTAGGCGCTTTGCCTTTGGTTTTCCTACAGGTAGTTTCGAAACTCCTCTGTCATTCTCCATTCGTGCCACATGTCCTGGCCATCGCAATCTACGAGACTGGATTGTTGATAATATATATAGATAACATGTAGCTCACTATTATATAATCTTCTTTTGACTTCGTGATAAACTATGAAATTAACGGAATAAACCAGGGCTGATAATAAGTGCTCACTAGGATTTAACCCATGTCGGATAGGCTGACAAGGTGAGACACTGATACTCACTTGTCAGTTGCGTTTTTTCATTGGGAGTGCACTTCGATGCGGAGCCCTTATTAACAGCCTAGGAATGTAATATGGTAATTAAAATAAATTAATACCTATAAATAAAATTGTTATTCAATTATAAGCATGAATGTACGTTTTTATTAAATAGGCTTTATGTGTTAATTGACTTATAATCGCTATGTATCTCCTCTTTGAAGCTCCTGAAATATTTTACATTGAGTGTTAAATATAAAAAAATGTAGTTGATACTCTTGTTTTATTGTCATATTCGGGTTTAGGATACAAAAAAACAGAAGAATAAGATACATTCATTCAAAAAGTTAATTTTTTTTATTTTCGGTCAGTATAACATTTTGATTTCCTTTACAGTGGCAGTCCATAGACTACTAAATGAAATTAAAAAGATTAACAAAATAAATTCACACTAACTTCGAGATTAATGTTGTCATTTTTATGTAGCTTAGGATATTATTGTGGAGTTTAGTTTTATATTGAACTGAGTTCGTATTTTAGTTGTAAAATTTTTTGAACCCCCAATGACTTGGAGAGATGGAATCGTAAACATCTGATTTAATATTTATACCACTCATCATCAAGTCAATTTCATAAATATGGAATAACTCCATCATTTATCTCAATCAAATACAGTATGTTATCGTAGTTTATAGTGTGGGATCTGTATTTATTATCGAAAGTCATTTGAATTTCATTAATCTTTTGACTGATAATTAGCTTCAATTTATAAAATTTTTCATTTAATCTTCATCACTCAGAAGATATATGGGATGTTTTTGAGTGCCCAGTAGAGCTTATCAACAGCTTGCAAATGATTTCGACAGCCCCACACTGAATTTCGTCTGTGATTAATTATTGTTTTAGCTTCGATTTTTACCTTTTTAAAGATGGAAATCACATTTCCAAATGTGACTAATATCGATTGCTATAATTTTTATAAATTTTATTCAAGAGATTTGTGACATACCAGAACGAAAAGAATAAAATAATAATAGAAATTAAAAATGTTACGGAATAAAATACATAAATATGCAACAAAAGTAGCAATGAAACTGGATAGAGATATATTGGATGATGTTTCAGAAGGAAGTGAATTTGGTTCGGTCATGTCAATAGAATGAAGAAAGAAAATCTCCTAATAAGGTATTAAGGTGGATATCATATCAAAAAAGATATCGTAGTCACCCACGACAGAACTGGGGTGTCAACGTTGATGAGGCAACGCCCCAACCAGAAAACTTACCGTACATACTAATGATTTATAGAAAGGAGAAAGATGGCGACTGGGGATGGAGAGACGGCGTCAGCTGTAAAAATACGCGAAGAAGATTATTTCTTTCAATCTTGTCTAAGTTTAAATTTCCTTTCATGCAATAATAGGTATACCTAATTATTATTCTTTTATTTTTAATTAGGCCTAATATTGAAATTAATATATTTTCAAAACAGATGTCAAGTGAATATGGGTACATATTTATCTAAAGAATTTATCTTAAGTAATGCCACGAATGATTTTCAATTTATCTAGAGGATTTGGAAATCAAGAGTGGCATTTGTTAGGACTATTTAACGAATAAGATTAATCTGTTTACTCACAAATCATTATTTAAATAGAGTTATTTCAAAATATTTATATAGTTAATGTAAACGGTAATATTTGAAAACAAATGAGAAATGTTTGGTTTATCACTGCAACTTGATCATACTATTTATTGCCAAATAGGATCACAATATTGTAAGAATGAACCCTATTTGAGAAAAAATGTAACATATGAAACTGTATATTATAACCAGCATTATAGGTTATTAATACATGTTTTTGGAAATAACTGAATTAAATCAGTATTGGAAAACGCAATTACTGAACACACAATTATGAAATGTGTAGGTCGAAGGATTCTGTTCATTATTTGCTACATTCAACGTATTAGTTAGAGAGCAGACACTGCAAAATAATGCTCTGACCTGTTCAGAATATTAAAAAAGGAGGATCTTTCTTTATTTCTATGATCTAAATTCAATAATTATCGCGATGAAGCACGACTGTGATTGGTTGTAAAACGAAATTCATTGAAACGTGATTGGTCATTGACTCCCATTTAGGGAAAGAGTTAAATAGTCATCTCTGAAGTCTAAAGCACTCCTCCAAAGATGTTGATTATCACAAGAACTTTTAAAAATATATTTGGATGTAAGTTTAAAGTTTTGGTCTGGGTAATGTAAGGTCATGGGAATTCCACATTGAAAATTATCTGTTATTTGCAGATAATCAAGTTATTATTTCACAAGATATAGGTGATGCGTGATAGATGATTCGAATATTAATCCAGGAATATGTGCAACGGGGATTACAAATTAATATAAATTAAACAAAATACCTAACAATCAGTATTGATGAACAATATCTTACAGGAATTATGACATTAAACGTGTCAAGATATTTAGATATCTAGGGTCATTCTTATAAGAAGAAAGAGGTTCATCACAATTATAAATAGAAAAGAAGAGTGACAGATGGACGGAGAATAATATTAGCATGCTGAACTCAGTGTTATAGAATAAAAAAATCCTTTACAGAACAAAGAAATATATTTATAAGGCCATTGTAGAAATTACATTATATGGATCAGAGACATGGACAATTAAAAGGTGCCAAGCTAGCAAGTTATTAGCAACAGAGATGGATTAACAAGTCCAGATTATAAAACAATTATAAACATTTAAATTAGCAAAATGTCCCGCGCCGTAGCCAAATGGTTAAGGAAAGAAGCTTGGCGCTGAGCTACGGGACTTACGCTGGTTCGGGTTCCCATGGGGGAAGACATTTTCTCATGGAATTTCGGCCAGTATCGTGACGCATTTGGGTAGCTGCAATAAGTAGCGACTCCAGGTTGAGAAGACCAGCTATAACTGCTGGAGGACCCGACGTGCTGACCACATGTCACCCCTGCACTGGCTAGATGGTCGTCTACCTCTGTGATTAATACATGTGGATGTGAGGCCTGCAGCCGGCTGGTAGGCTAAGGGCCTTCTAGGCCTGTCGTGCTTGGGGTTTTTAAATTAGAAAATGATGAAAGTTGAATGAAATGTATTACAGACAATTGAAGAGATTAAGATGGCATGAGCATCAGAAGGAGATGATAACTGCTAGAATCCCTAAGAAGATCTTGGAGTGGAAAATATATAGGAAAAAAAGAAAGGGAAGACCTATAGAAGGTTGGACGGACGGTGTGAGAAGAAGTATGAGTGAACTGGGACTTACTGATGAGGAGTTGAAGACCGCTACAACTGGAGAAGGCGAATTTCATGGGGGGTGACGGAAAAACACAGTATTGTATATAAATTCCGATATAAAAAAGTAGGCCTAATGATTTTTACTAAAGAAGTTAAAATTAAGATTATTATTAGAAAGTAGTCCACCGCTGTGGTCTCGAGGTAGCGTGCTGCCTTGTCATGCAGCGGGCCCGGGTACGATCCCCGGTCGGGGCAGTTTTTCTGGGTGAGATTTTTATCGGGGTTTTTCCTCACCTGTGAGACAAATGTCAGGAAAACTTTAAGGCCCAAACGGTCCCCGAAATCATATGGCCATCATCATCATCATCCTTATCATTATCATCATCACCATCGTCATCCTTCACGGTGTGGAAAGCAACGGGAAGCTACCACACCTACAATTACCTAGTAAAGCTGCAAGCATAGCATGAAAATGCTATGATTGTAGTGAAGGACCTGCCTTCGGGTAGAATTACTATGGATGGGATGGATTAGAGAGTAAACTTCCGAGGCAGGGCAATATGATCCAACTAGCCTACAGGCAATAGGAGGCAGTAGGCGGTTAGGTCTCCCATCTTACTAGACAATCGGCACGATATATCAGTCAGGGTTTCAACCTTCCGTGACAACCTCCTTTACTCCTAGAACTGAAGAAGTAAATTGCTGTTCCACATTGTGGTGACATTTTGAAGCGTAATTCTCTTCATGTCCGATGTTGTAGTAACATTTTGAAGAAGGATTGGTGTCCCAAAAAGAATTACTGGTTCTGGTTGGGTCTGGTTGGGTTTTATTTTCAGTAGAGCCGGATTCTCTTCTTAAGGTCGGAAGTTGGTACACTGGATAGGAAAACACTTTAAAATCACTGAAAACTGTTTCTTGTAGAAATAATTACAAATTTATTTTCTTTGTATATTCCCAGCAGATTAAGTAAATTTAAGTGGTATTATTCTTCACTTTCAATTAAAATAAATTCTCTTTTTTTCTGGAATCAATTATTCTTGTATTAAATGTTACATTTTATCTTGAGAACTCTTTTTGCTTCTATATTTGTGGAAAGTTGTATGCATAATGAATAGTGTAATTCTTTTATAATTTTAAAGAACATTATTACATCACATGATGTTATATTTAAATTCTATTGGTTAATAGTTCTTTTAAATATAAGGTTTAAATTTGATTCGTTAAATCAAAAAGTTAATTGTTTTAACATCCAATCAGAGTTTAGTTTACTTTCATTTAAAAATATGAAGTAAAGCAGGTGTTCTTATTACAGTAATAACAGAAAGCTTTATAATTTTGACAACAATGACTTAAAATAATTTTTAAAAGCATTATTTAGAAAGACTGTTATATAATACAATTTCTTTAATTGTTACTGAGACATTTTATTCAACAATGAATTATTTAGATGTTTTTCTTTATTTAAGTTATATTTAAATGTTAAAAGAATTATAAAATACAAAATTATTAACTTTAACTTTTATATTTATTATAATATTAAAATCCTGCTATAAAATGCCCCTGATGATTTTTGTTTTGTTTCAGCTAGGAAGAACAAAAGAAAAATTATCATTCCCCAAGAAATATTAATTAAATTAATTAATCAATTTTTTAAAGTAACTTATCTGCTTGGAATAGATATACATTTACATATACATGTAATGAAATTAACACTTTAAATATTTTCATTTTTCCTGAAAGAGAAATACATTACATTGACAACAATGTTATACATCTTTCATTATAGAACACAAAATATCAAAATAAGATATAAAAGTATTGTTACAACAATCAACTTTTTTTCTCAATCTTCTAATTATTATAATTATACCTGTCTTTATATCATTTTAATCTCTAAATGGCTTGATTAATTCTTTCGAATATATACCAAAAATTTTATCCTTTTGCTCTATATAACTTAATTCGTATGCTGTGTCATTATAAGGTCTATTCCTATAATTATTTCCATTTGACATTCCTCTATTTACTTCGGTGTTCCTACTCCTATTATAATTATCATTAAATTGTTTTTTCACATCTTTGTTATGGTCATCATAATTTTTCTTTTCATTGTTCTGTGCCCCTACCCCAAGAAAATGTTGTTAGAATTATCTTGTTCATTCCAATTAGCTCCCTTGTTTCTGACTTCAACTTCTCTTTGTTTTCTGATAAGGATAAACAACTCTAACATGTCTGAAATGTTCTCAGGTCTAGCAATAATCAAGTGATATTTAATTTCATCTGGGTAATGATGGGATATTAATGACAATAAAGATATTTCATCAATAGGTGGTTGGAGAAGTGCAGCCATCATTACTTTTTCTAGAAAATACCCAAGGTAACTGTGATCGGTTTTAGGGTTATATTTACCACTAGTAATCTCTTACCTGGCTTTATTTTGTCTTTCATGACCCCAATAGTAATTCATAAAAGCACTTTTAAAAGTATTATAATCCATTGAGTCATGACATGCTATTTTAAACCATGATTCAGTCAAATCTTTTAATGACCTTTTCACAAACATCATTTTATACTGTTCACTAACACATTTTAATTGAAAATATTCCTCCAACTCTGTAATGAAGTCAAGAGGACTTTGGCTAGAGTGATCTGAAAAACATGGTAAATTTATTTATGATAAATTTGCTGGAATTTTGAAATTTTCAACAAAATTTTTAGATTGACTGTCCATACTACATTCTTTTGATTTGTCAAACTTATTTTCATTTACACTAGATGACTCTTTACTCTTATTCAAAATTAATTTATATTTATTTTCTAAATCTGTAAATTTTTCAGTCCAATTTACCATCTTTTCATTAACCACTTCTCCTAGTTTCACTACTACTTCGCTTTTTGGATTATTTATTTCTTTTTCAACCTCACATTCTAAATTTTCAATTATACTTCCCAAATTTTGAACAGTACTTCCTAAATTTATGAAGCTATTTTTCATGCTTCATCAATTTGTACGATAGATTTGATTACATCATTTACTTTATCATCTACTTGTTTAATTTCACTATCATGTTTATCTTTCAAATCTACTATATTTCGTTCTACCCTGTCTTCATTTAGATTACATTCAATTTTTAATTGTTCAGATCTTTCTTCTACCCTAACACCAAATATTTAAAATTTATCATTTAATTCTTCCCTAAGTTTAGAATTATCATTTTTTAATTCTTCCTTAATTTTAGAATTTTCATTTTTTAATTCCTTAAGTTCTATATTATTACTATCCATTTTCTGACTAAGTTTAGAATTATCACTTTTTAATTCTTCCATTTTCTCATTAATTTTAGAATTATCACTTTTTAACTCTACAAACATGGTCTTCATCATTATCATAATATAATTCAAAGCTTGACTATTATTATCATTATTAATATCACTACTGTTAGAAATATCAACACTTTGTCCGGTATTAAAGATTCAAATTCACTTGTCGGCATATTATCTCTTATTATATATATTATTTTCTCAGTTAGTTTCCATTTCTATATTTCTACATAAACTTTTTCTATTTCTTAAAATCATATAAACGTAATTTAACTATTTCACTATTAAAATTTATATTTACTTACATTCGTCGCTGTGTACTAACTCCGATCTCGTGTTATAGGTACCTTGGTTGATTTTCCCACGATGTTTCTGGTTCCTTGATGTATTAGATTCTATGAAGTTCCAGAATGTACGGCGAATCTGGTTGAATGATGATGATTCAGGTCCCGCGTTGGAAGCGTCATTCTGAAGAAGTAAATTGCTGTTCCACATTGTGGTGACATTTTGAAGCGGTAATTCTCTTCATGCCCGATGTTATAGTAACATTTTGAAGAAGGATTGGTGTCCCAAAAAGAATTACTGGTTCAGGTTGGGTTTTATTTTCGGTAGAGGCGGATTCTCTTCTCAAGGTCGGAAGTTGGTACACTGGATAGGGAAACACTTTAAAATCACTGAAAACTGTTTCTTGTAGAAATAATTACAAATTTATTTTCTTTGTAGATTCCCAGCAGATTAAGTAAATTTAAGTGGTATTATTCTTCACTTTCAATTAAAATACATTATTTTCTTTTATGGAATCAATTATTCTTGTATTAAATGTTACATTTTACCTTGAGAACTCTTCTTGCTTCTACATTTGTGGAAAGTTGTATGCAGAATGAATAGTGTAATTCTTTTATAATTTTAAAGAACATTATTACATCACATGATGTTATATTTAAATTCTATTGGTTAATAGTTCTTTTAAATATAAGGTTTAAATTTGATTCGTTAAATCAAAAAGTTAATTGTTTTAACATACAATCAGAGTTTAGTTTACTTTCATTTAAAAATATGAAGTAAAGCAGGTGTTCTTATTACAGTAATGACAGAAAGCTTTATAATTTTGACAACAATGACTTAAAATAATTTTAAAAGCATTATTTAGAAAGACTGTTATGTAATACAATTTCTTTAATTGTTACTGAGACATTTTATTCAACAATGAATTATTTAGATGTTTTTCTTTATTTAAGTTATATTTAAATATTAAAAGAATTATAAAATACAAAATTATTAACTTTAACTCTTATATTTATTATAATATTAAAATACTGCTATAGAACAAACGTCTTGTACCATTTTCTTTAGAGGCTAGGCTGAGTCGTCCCCATCGTCATAGTGCCGTCAGAACGATTTGGCCAGTTTACAAACACTCACCGAATTGAAACTCGAACTCCCGACCGTCCTGCATGACCGTATTGCCTTAACCAATCACATTACGGCATGACCAGGTTCAAAGGAACGATTCTCCAGGAAGGTACTTTATGCCGTGGGTACCGAGGCGTATGGTATACTTACTATCTCCTTCCTTCACATTACGACACTCACAAGCTCACGCCCTCTTCTGATTCGCTCTCTTCACTCACGTCCGGAGAATGCAAACAGTGGGAGGCGGACGGTAATACATTAGAAAGACAGCAGTTGGTTAATCACAGTTATGACGGGGGACTATCTTATTGCCAAAATTCTGAACATATCTCTATAAATGTATCTTTGAGGCAATGTGCTGACCATATGTCACTCCTTCACATCTCTAGGGAAATGAGTGTAATTAAATTAGGTCAAGAAACTTCCACTGGGGAGTTTTCATGTCTCCATAAAGGACGTATTAGATATATACATACAATATATAAAATAAAATGTTAATTGATTATTTTCTTCAATACTGATTTTCATTTGGTTTTATTAAACTAATTAAAAGCTATATTTTTTTGCTCGAGTTCCTTAAGTTATTTTTAATATAAGGTCTATCTTTATATATAAAAGTTCAGCCTGGATGTGTTTGTGATTTACAGTATTCTAAACCGCTCAACAGGTCTTCATGAAAATTTGTACGTACAGATTTTCAGTTACAGCAAGTGTTTAGCCGCATATGTTATGCTCTAAAACTATAAGGCGTATGAGTTCACAATGAAAATTTAAAAATCGTTCTAGCGGTCGCAATTTTCGATTATTTACAACGAAACTCAGTATTTGCTATTAAAATATATCGTGGTAGCTATTGTCCAAAATTCAGCGACATCGGACCATGAGAAATGGGGATTTACCTGTAATAAAATTTAAAATTTACTCTAGCATGCTTCGTAACTGGTTCGTCGCAATGTACGGTATACCATTCAGTTTAATTAATCTCTCTTTTTTTTTTACATATCCAATGAATACTTTTAAAATTCTTTACGAAACACGTTTAGGTCGCTATATAAAAGTCAAGAACTAAAAATTGGTATCTGAGATCTGTCATCCTTAACTACTGTATATAATAATGTGAAATATTCAGGAGGCCTTTCGGAACATATTTCATGTAGGTGCGGAGAAACTGAGATCTCAGGTACCAATTTTATGTTTCTAACTTCTATATAGTGATCTTAGTGGTGTTTCGTAAAGAATTTTAAAAATGTTGGCTCACTAGCCAGTCAGGCAAAAACAAGTTTTAAATATTTTCACCTCAAACTAACACTACACAAGACTGCTTCTAACATATTTTATAACAAAGAATGTTTAAAACATAATAAAGTCTCATTCCACAAGCAAAAGATGGAACATATTCCGAAAGGCTTCCTGAATATTTCACATCATTATATACAGTAGTTGAGTGCGGTCAAGAAGTAAAGCAGAGGATATCGATGACAAAAGAAGCTTTTAACAAGAAGGGAAGCATTTTCTGCGGACCTTTGGCAAACTAATTATGGAAGAGGCTAGTGAAGTGCTTTGTGTGGAGTGTACCATTGTATAGTGCAGAGACTTGGACATTACGACGGAAAGAGGAAAAGCGACTGGAAGCTTTTGAGATGTGGATATGGAGAAGAATGGAACGTATAAAATGGACAGACAAAGTAAGAAATGAAGATGTGCTAGACAGAGTGGGTGAAAGAAGAACAATGTTGGAACTCATAAAGAAGAGGGAAAAAATTTGATTGGCCACTGGCTAAGAAGAAACTGCCTGGTGGCGGATGCCCTAGAAGGAATGGCCAATGGAAAGAAAGTTAGAGGAAGAAAAAGACATCAGATGATAGCAATATTACAATAAATGGTTGTTGATGCGGATACAAAAAGAAAAGCTGAGTTAAGGAAAGAGTTGAGAATGCTGAGTTTGCAGAGAAAGACCTGCTCTTGGGTAGAACACTATGCTTATGCTTATATAGTTGAGGACGACTGAGTAATCAGGTATCAAATTCTATGTCTTGTTTTAATACAGTCCACCGCTGTGGTCTTGAGGTAGCGTGCTGCCTTGTTACGCAGCGGGCCCGGGTTCGATTCCCGGTCGGGACAGGCTCCTGGATGAAGTTATGTTCGGGGTTTTTCCTCACCTATAAGACAAATGTCAGGAAGCTTAGGGCCCAACGGTCCCCGAAAAAATCATCTGGCCGTCATCATTATCAATGTCATCATCATCCTTCACTGGTGTGGAAAGCAACAGGAAGCTACAACACTTATAATTCCCTAGTAAAGCTGCAAAGCATAGCATAAAAATGCTATGATTGCAGTGAAAGACTGCCTTCGGGCAGAATTACTATGGATACATGGATTTTAATATAATCGAATTTAATTATTAAAAAACTTTAAAAAATGTATTTTATTTTGTGTTATATTGCAGATTTTCGCGGATTATAAGTATGAATATGAAAGTTTTCTTGGGTTTTCCGCGTCTTGGATTCAAGTTCGACCTCTGGCCACTGATTCCGACGTCATGCCGAAACCTCGGTATCGGTGGTCAGAGGCCGACCGAACGTGAATCCAAGACGCGGTAAACCCAAGAAAACATTTAGGGACCATATTCATATATATATATATATATATATATATATATAATTTATTTAGGCGTAGCAGTACACGTGGATTAATAGCTAGTTCTATTTAAAGCCTAAAACAAAATATACAAATTAAATAGGTCTACATGAAATGTTCACGTTTAAAAATTTGCATCAGTAATATAAGAAACAATGTATTGATGGATTATCTGATGAAATTCTGGACTTGTAACATTTATATCGATTTCTAATTTGATGACGAAGGAATTCGGATTGTTGGATAATGTGTTGAGGGAAGCCACAATGTCTAGTTTGATGGAAATTAATTAAATGGGGATCGAGAGGAACGGGAGTTTAGGCACACAAATTAACCTAATATGTTCTCCAGCTCTGGTGCGTTTCAAAATATTAACAAACGTAGAGCAGAATTTATCAAGCCTACTTTACCCTAATTTCCATATATTACACGCTGAAATGAGTTTGTGCGTACTTTACAAATTAGAGGAATTAGCTGCATTCCTTTTTAAATTATGAACTATTTCATAGTAGTCAGTTTTGTATAACTGACAGCACAAAACGTGTTCTCCTCTAATATAACATGTTAATATATATAACCCAAACTGCATTATTTGAGCGTGAGTATGAATGGGAGAATCACAGATTATACACGGTGGAAGGAAAGTTGGAAGAAGTGGCGGTTTTCAAATACTTAGGGACCGTAATTACAAACAGGAAGAAAAAAACAATAATAAGTAATCAATTAATTTACTTCATGAAAATCCATTTTATGTTAATTAAATGAAAATAAAAATTACAGTTTTATATGATTTTCACATATTTTAAAATACAAATTCGTAACAGCTGTTTCAGTACATTGTACCTTCTTCAAACGAATTTTATCATGAATAAAAATGCATTTTGTTAATATATAGAAGGTAATACCCGGCGTGCGCTGCTACGCCTAAATAAATGAAAAAAAATGTGCTTTTATATTTAGTTGAATAAGTAAGAGGATAAATAATTAAACATTTATATTTTTTAGAAAGCCCATGCTGATAACCGAGCGTTGCTAGGGAATATACATATACCGATCTTCTTGACATAAATGAGCAGAAATATGAAAATTAATGTCTTTTATAATTAGTTAAATAAGTAAAAGGAACAATTTATATCGTAATTGTTTTCAGATATCCTGTGCTGTTTACCCGGCGTTGTCCAGGAATCTGCTCATCCCGATATTCTTGGCAGAAATGAGCTGAAAGACTAAAATTAATGTATTTCTTATGATTACTTGAATAAGTGAACTGAAAAATAATTATAAATGTATATCGTAATTATTTTAAGATTCCCCGTGCTGATTACCCGGTGTTGCCCCGAATCTACATATCTCGAACTTCTTGGCATAAATGAGCTAAAAGACAAAATTCGTTATTGTGGGTTATCCGTAAAAGAATACCCGTCATGTGCTGCTATGCTTGCACAGGAATTTACGTATTTGTCTCGGTTTTCTTGGCATTAATGAAAGGCAAAAATGGTTATTGTGAGTTATCCGTAAGAGATAAACATATGCTGTCGCGAAGAGTTTTTTGTAGAGCCTTTTGAGATATTCTATTCTGTGTACATTAATGTAGTATATTTGTTATGGTTTGGGCAGCGTAAGCCATTTAAGCGTCCAAAGATCTACTTTTTTCATGTTTTCCCCTAAAAGGGGAATTTTTAAGGGTGTAGGAGTTGGATATCACAACTCTCTTAAAGCCTATGTTCATCCCGGGAATCTCTTGAACATTTTACAAAACCCCCATCCCAATCGGATCAACGGTATGGCCGCGCATAAAGTACGAACAAACAAACAAACATTCATTTTTATATAATAGATAAATCCATCCGCAGTAATTCTGCCCAAGGGCAGGTCTTTCACTGCAATCATAACATTTTCATGCTATGCTTTGCAACTTTACTAGGGAATTATAGGTGTGGTAGCTTCCCGTTTGTTTCCACACCGGTGAAGGATGATGCTGATAATGATATTGACCGGATGATTTTCGGGGACTATTGGGCCCTAAGCTTCCTGACATTTGTCTTAGGGGTGTGGAAAAACCCCGAAAACACCTTACCCAGTAGCCTGTCCCGACCGGGAATCGAACCCGGGCCCGCTGCGTGACAAGGCAGCACGCTACCACGAGACTACAGGGCTGGACTTATATATATATATATATATATATATATAAAAGTAAAAGTAAAGTGATCCCACAACAGACCCGGAGCCCCTTGGGGTAGTAGGAGGTTAAGGCTCCCACTTTTTCTAGACAATCAGCACTTTATGTCAGCCGGGTTGTCAGCCCTGCGTGACGGCCGCCTTTACCCCCAGAACAAGTGTCTGGTACTCATTTCCGTTTAAGGCTGAGTCGACCCCAGGGCCATAGTGCCGCCAGAGGGTTTGGGTCAGTTTAAAAATCCTGACCCCAACGGGACTTGAACCCCTCGACCCTCCGGCCTGTAGCTCAGTGCCTTAACCACTACGCTACGGCGTGCCCCCCTTATATATATATATATATATATATACAATAAAATTAATTTGTAATCACGATAAAATTCGTCTGAAGAAGGTACAAAGTACTGAAACAGCTGTTACGAATTTGTACCTTAATAAATATGAAAATCATATAAAACTTTGTTTTATTTTTATTTAGTTAACACAATAATACATGATTAATATAGCTAGTTTTACACGTTTAATATTTTCCTGCGTTCAATTAATCTAATATTTTTCCCATTTACGTCTCTGTAATTCTAATGTACATCATTTCATACTGAAATTGTAGAGTTCTTCATTGTGAAGCTTCGAGAGTGAGTCGTTTGAAAAGAACACTTCACTACTGTGAAGTGTCAAAAAGTTACTCACTTTTAGTGAACTGCCAGTTCAGAGTTCACTACTGCTACCTAAAATTAAAATTTACTTTTTATTTCAAGCTCTAAATGTCTCACTCCAAATCAACTTTCGTTCATTCGGTGATAACTCTACATTCTTCTCCGCTCATCAACCTTGCATGTCTCCACCTCTTTCCTACGTCATCCATATCGTTCGTACCGCAGTGAGTATCTGAGGGGAACGAACTATCTTGTCAGAGTGAACTGCCATAGAGGAACAACTATCTGGCTTGAGTGAAGTTACGTCGAAGAACGAACTACCTTGGAAGAGTGAAGTGCCTTAGATGAACGAAGTGGTATCAAAGAACGGACCACCTTGGAAGAGTGAAGTGTCTTAGAGGAACGAACTACCTTTACAGAGTGAACTGGCTTTAAACACTTAAGTACTTCAAACTCTCAACATTCGACACGCTCATTCATTCATTGCATATACATTACGGCACTCACCAGCCTCTTGCTTACGTCATCATGCTTACGTCATCACTCTTACGCAGCTTTACTCAGGGATTACTCTTGATTTACGGCATTACTAACGCTACAAATCTAATGTAGTCTAATGTTACAATCAATTTACTTTTTATTTACTGGAATACCGAAAGTATTTAATAAAAATCCAATTTATTCAAGTTTAAAAACAACATATTTTACTAGGTTTAAAAACCTGTTGCAAAATTTAATAAAAATCTTGCCTTGCTAAACATTTAGAGCGAATATACCGTGCAAGTTTAAAAGCATCCCGTCCCCTGAATGAAACTGTGTTTAGAACAAAAGTTGCACTTTGTTTTACCATCGCCTAAATCGGCGAAGAAACCCCACATTTAACTACTTTTTTTTTGATCGCGAATTAGAAGCCATTCTGTAAAAGTGTACACGTCCTCTCCATATTTTTAGTTTAGGGGTTGTAAAGATTGACATCAAGTAATTGCCAATAGTACGATTTTGCATCTTTCTTTCCTTTTTTAAAGAAATATTATGCAAATAATATGTGTAAACAATACATATATAAATAAAATAAAATAGATCTTCCTTTAAAGTTTTAAATACTACACAAATTTTTTTTTCTTCAAATTATAGAGTTACGATTTTGTTTTTTATTAACATTTATAATTTGAAATAAAATATGTAAACATTGAAAATCTGTATATAAATAAAATTATGTAAATAATACAGTTATAACAGACATAAAAAGGAGGTATAAAATAATTATAAAATAAACAAAAGTATAGTAGCAATCATATTAGAATTTTTCATACTCAAATAAATTAAAATAGAATTTACATAACTATTTCCGTTTATCTTTATAATCGACAGCTACCATGTTGTTGGTTAATGTCAAGTCACCCAGGCTCGTGCCTTCGTGCTTCCCTTGCAGCTTTTTTTTTCTTTTTTGCTTGACGAATGAAGGGCTTCGCTAAATTTTGTGAAAGATCTAGTTGAATTACCGAGAAAAAATTGTTTTCATTTAATATGAACAAAAATGTTAGATAGAGGCAATAAGTTATCATTTAGTAAACAAATTACGGGTAGGGGGATGTTAGCAGAATGTTTAAATGATATTAAATATCAATATTTTTTAAAAGCGATTTTCTCAAACATAGGAAGTTGTGCGCGAGAAAAAAAAATCTAGTGAAATAATCTGATTGGCTAGGAGTGGATGTTAACTTTTCCGTTATGAAGAATTAATTTAGAACAATGACAGTCGTTGGAAAATTCTGTTTCATCAGCTTATGGAATTGGAAGACCCAAAATAATTTTCGAAGAGGCTGGAATAAAATAAATGTTCACTTAAGCAGGAATTCTCTCGCGATGAACTTGCTCTTGCGACGAAATATCACTTTGGTCATATGGTAAACGGGATACTGCTGATGTTTTAAAGACATTACCCAAAAAACCACAAAAATAGCTTCAAAATAATAGTAAACATTGCAAATCACCCTGCTCAACTCCCCTATCTTCTATGTCGGACGAAGCATTGTCTTTTTTGACAATAAAATATCAATATGTCGATATATTAACACGAGATTAGGTGTCAAAAAGAGATATTGTTATATTTTATCCACTCTATAATGCTTCTAGGGAAGCAAATTTGTTATGCTACTTTCCCGATCCGATTGAGGGTCTTTCCACTTTTCCAGCGGTTGCCCTTTTACCAGCCGGCTGCTGGCCCTTCACATCCACATGTGTCAATCACAGAGATAGATGATCAACAGCCAGTGTAGAGGTGACATGTGGTTAGCATGTCGAGTCCCCCAGCCGTTATAGCTGGTTCCTCAACCTGGAACCGCTACTTATTGTAGCTACCCAATTGCCTCACGATGCTGGGTGGGGGGCACCGGTCCCATACTGGCCGAAATACCGTGAGAAAATTTCTTCCCCCATGGAGACTCGAACCAGCGCAAGTCCCGTAGCTCCGCCAAGGCTTCCTACCTTACCGCTCGGCTACGCGCGGGACTACCTTTCCCAAGACAGATATTTTAGCAGAAATAAGACTTTTTTGTTTTATATTCCAGCCTCTTCGAAAGATATTTTGGGTCTTACAATTCCATAATCAGATGGAACAGGATTTTTCAACGACTATCAATGTTATAATTTCTTAATAACAGTAAAGTTTACATTTACGTTTAGCCAATCAGAGTATTTCAGTAGAAATCTAACTTTTTTCTTTCTCGCACAACTTCCTATGTTTTACAAAATCGCTTTTAAAAAGTTTGTAAAATGTTTTTAAAAACATTTTCCGAACATCCCCTAACTCTAATTTATTAATAGAGGATCACTTATTGCCTCTATCGGTCACTTTTCTTAATTAGATTAAATCAAACAATTCTCTGCGCACGAAGATAGGCCTCAGCTGCCGGGCGCCTCCTCTAATAAAAAAGATAATTACAAAAAAACGCAATAATTTGCACACATGTTATTGTGTGGGAATTGAAGTCCATAAATCACTCTATATTCTAACTAAAATTTGTACTACTGTTCGGAACTGTTTTTTTTTCATAGCTCAATTTATAGTAAAACGATTGTGTAAATATTTTAGTGTTTCGAAGGTATAATTCCACGAGCATTTAACACAATGTCTGGTTGTATAGAAACATGTTAAATATATCAATGAAAAGTACAAACCTTGAGGTAAAGTATCCATATAGAATAAGAAGAATAACTCACTGAACTTTAATGCAAAACGTATTTATTTCTACAGCTCGGTACAACTGGGATGCGGACCAGATGAGTTCTTAATTATCGGCAACTTCCGATGTTTATATTGTCTACATACATTTTAGAATTCTACCCTCCTTCGTAGATAAGTGAAGAACAGTCATCTGGCAATAATTTTAGAATGAAGAAAGATGAATTGGCGAGAGTTAGTAAAATATTTTTTTCCAGCTAGATTTTGTATCTGGCCCGCTGTGCGGTGCCCACCCAGCATCGTGAGGCATTTGGTAGCTACCATAAGTAGCGACTCCAGGTTGATAATACCAGCAACAACGGCTAGAGAATCCGACATGCTGACCACGTATCACTTTACACTGGCTAGATGATCGTCTCCTCTGTGATTAACACATGTGGATGTGAGGCCAACAGCCTGCTGGTCAGCCAAATGCCTTCTAGGCCTGTCGCGCTTTGAGTTTTTTATACAAGAAGATCGGGATAAGTAGATTCCCCGGCAAGCGATCTCTGCCATACCGTTCATCCGATTGAAATGGAGCTTTTTGAAAAATGTTCAGGAGATACCGGAATGAACATAGGCTATAAGAGAGTTGTAATACTCAACCTCTTCACCCCTAAAAATCACCCTTTGTAGTGAAAAACGTGAAATAAAGTCGGTATTTTGACGCATAAAAGGCTTACCTGCCTTAACCATTACATATGCACAAATTGATGTACACAGAATTGAACATCTTAAAAACTCTACAACAAAGTAGAGTATAACAGCGCACGGCTGGTGGTAGAAACACATTAACATTTATTTAGGAGTAGCAGCGCACGCCGGGTATTTGCTAGTAGTTTATAAAAATAACAAAGAACAGGCCTGATGAAAACATCTGAAACTACCGGATGTTTCAACAAATCATTTTCTATTTCTTAGTATGGGTTTATAATATTTTTATAAGCATAGAAAAGACCAAATCCGATGAGAAAAATCTGAAACTACAGGATATTCCAACTAATAATGGTTTTATTTAATTTTTGGGAGAAAAAAAAAAATAGCTTTCATACTGAAGAACGATGAATTCATGGAGTCTCTGTTAGTTGATAAGCTGCGATGAAGTATGTGGTCACACCCATTGAAATCTGTAAAACACGAATGAAATAAGTATTTATTACCAATATGTTATTTTAAATTTACCATTATAAAATTTTAAAATTAATATAACAGTTATTCGAGATGTGTGTTTACAGGATAACTCTTGGTTTGTTGGAGTTTCGTTAACTAATGGTTACCAGGTTCGCGTCTTATTCAGAGGTTTGACGGTTCAAACCTGCCCGCGATCGATTGTACCTTTCGCGGCGAGAAGGTACTGAGTATGGCTCCATTCGTAAAGGACGTTGAGCCGTAAATCTAATGTCAGAGATTGATAGAAATTCGAGACTGAAATAAGATGTCTCATTTAAGACTAAAATAAGATGCCTCCGTGCAAAATGTGTCGGTTGTTTCACGTCCAAATTTGAAATTCGACGCTAAAGCCCTGATATGTTAGAGATAATTGTTAAATGATCTACACTGTCGTGGTGGACTAGCCGCTATGGCAATTTTTTTTTTTTTTGACTGGGCCTTGCTATTTCAAAGTTAGTTTTCGGCATGCAATGGTTGACAGTTCCCTTGTTAAAAAGTATAGATTTGTGACTCGAAATATATAAGATGTTTTATTCTATTTACCACAAGGAATTCTTACTTAAAATCTGAATAGTTATATTAAGGTCACTATATATAATGTATTTTGTACTGTACTAATTATACGTGGTCCACCGCTGTGGTCTCGAGGTAGCGTGCTGCTCTGTCACGCAGAGGGCTCGTGTTCGATCCCCGGTTGGGACAGTTTCTCTGGGTGAGGTTTTTATCGGGGCCCAAACGGTCCCCGAAATCATATGTCCATCGCAATCATCATCTTTCATATTCGATTAAGCTTAGGATTAGGGACTCTCCTGACGCACCACTATCATCATCATCATCATCACCCATTACAGTATGTCAATTTGGTATTTATACATAGGCATTTTTATTAATAAAAATTCAATTTTCAGAAAGTTTTTAAAAGTAAAGAAAAAATATTTATTGTGGTTTGAAGGAAACACAAAGTTACATCTAAATATGTAGTTCAAAACTTAATTATAAAATAAACACAATTTTATCAAAATAAATAATCTTTATTACACCCAAATACAAGCCAATTTGCTATTCATACACTAAAGAAAACACTGCAGTGTATTTGCTTGTCTGACTTGCTTAAACATTAATGCAACATGAATACTCCAAGTTGTGCATTTGTTTACATCTGCCTACTGTGCTGGTTGTGTACAGTGGCAGTCAGTCGCCTCCAAAATGGGTAAATGTAAAGAACTCAGTTCTGATCTCAAGGATACAATTGTAAATCTTGCACTTAAGGGATATTCTTTGAGAAAAATAGGCCGACTGATAGGCAAATGTCATGCAACAGTAAAGTATATACTAAATAAATTCAAGTATAAAGGTTCAGTAGAGAATGTTCCGAGAAAACCTAAAAACAAAAGAAGTTAAATGAAAAGGAGGAGAGAACCATTGTGAGACAAGTGAAATTCAACCCCAGAATTAGTGCTCCAAAATTGCGGTCTACCCTAGAAGTTTCTACTGGTAAAAAGGTATGTACTGAGACAGTTCGGAAGGTGTTATGCAGAAATGGCTATCATGGAAGAATGACTAGAAAATGCCGTATGTAAGTAAGAAGAACCGTGTTGTAAGACTACAGTTTTCAAAAGAACATGTAAATAAGATGCAGGCATTTTGGAATAATGTTGTCTGGTCTGATGAGACTAAAACCAACCTGTTCGGTTCGGATGGCGTTAACAGAGTCTGGAGAAAAGCCAATGCGGATAATGATATGACCAATACAACACCTATAGTAAAACATGGGGGTGGGCCTATAATGTTGTGGGGTGTATGTCGGCAAAAGGTGTTGGCAATATACAGTTCATTGACAATGTTATGGACAAATTTGTGTATAACAACATTCTTCGTAAGAATGATAAACAAAGTGCAGCAAAATTGGATATGCTCCCTACGTACATGTCCCTACAAGATAACGACCCCAAACATAGGGCGGACTTAAATAAGACTTGGTTGATATGGAACGTGCCAAAGCAATTGAAAACCGCTCCTCAATCTGCTGACTTAAACCCTATAGAACATTTATGGGCGTTTTTGAAGCCTAGGGTCCACAGCAGAAATCCTTCTTCCAAAGAAGAATTGAAGAAGGTGGTTACTGAAAAATGGTGCAAAATCAGTCCTCAGATATGTGATAAGCTTGTTAGATCCATGCAGCGTAGATCTCAAGATGTTGTTAAAGCTAAAGGTTACCCTACAAAGTATTAAGGACAGTTCATTTTTTTCTTTATTTTTTTTTTATTTTTTCCCCCATTCTGACTGTATGAATAGAAAAGTGACTAACATTTACAACTTTTAAAGTTTTTAATATATTATACATTAAATGTTTATAGAATTTGTTGATTTGTATATATTATGTAATGAAGTATGACTGAAAATGTTTAGTTAATGGCAAAATATAATTGCAATATTCTGAGAATTAAAATTGTGCTATTTCAATCAAAAAATCTAAGTGTATGAATAACAAATTGACATACTGTATATCATCAGGGCAACGTAAACCCGCCTTCCAGGCGCCCCAACCTCAGAAGTGGGTTACCAGTACGGCATGCCAGGAGAGAACACGAGGAATTTCGAAAGACAACCTGGGACAATTGCAAAAAAAAAAGTATACATGTATTTTTAAGCAGTTGTGTTAACGATATATAAAGATTACTTACTGTATTTTAATTTAAAATATACTTACTGATACTAATAGTTTCTTGTTTATAGAGAAAAATCCAGCTGCTGAAACATTCAATTTCTTTACCGTGATCTGTTTCATGAACATCTCCACCTGTAAGTTACAAATAGCAGATATATAAACATTCGTCACAAGACTTATTTAAACTGAACTAATTCCTCAGAATGTTGAATTTATCATCACATTTTACTGGTTTATGGAATTTACTTTTCATTTTTATATATGGAATTTATGAGAACAACCAACTACATATGGCAAGATCATAAAACAATCATAGATATATCATTAGAAATTAAAGTTGTACACATCAATCAATGAAGCGGGGATCAACAATCTATGCCGCATTCCGCATTTCGATCGCCATTTGTCTCTGTCATTTAGTTAATCCTCTCCAATTGCCCTGTCGAGCATAACCATTCTAATTATTTCTTTCAGTTGCAGGTGTTCATCTTCTCCTTCTTTTCCTTGGATTATAAACATAGTTCTTTCTTTCCATCTATCCCCTTCCATCATTTTCACATAACTATACCATAATAACTAATTGAACTCGTTCTGGGACAAATAGATAATTACACAGAATTTGGAGATTATACGCCCGAAATATAATTGGAGAAGGAATATTAAAATATCATCCATTTTCCATACAAAGCTAAGATTAACAATTAAAAGAGTAATAGAAATTAACACTCAATGTTATAAATAAGCTTATATATTTTATGCTGATTATGTAGTATTATTAGGCGATAGCGATGAGATACTAAGAACCAATATACCAATATACAGTAAGAAATTGGGGTTCGAAGTAAACATCAATAAAACTAAATATATGTTCACACACAGAAATAGGCCTACATTATATAAAGGAAATCGATAATTAATGACAAAGGAGGGAAATGTTGAATGAGTGGCTATGAACAATAATTATAATTACAAAAAGGAATGATGCACAAACAAATTAAACATAGGCTCAATTCTGGAAATGCAATGTATTATGCATTACAGGGACTCTTGTTGTCCCAACTCCTTTCAAAAGACGTTAAAATGAAAATATATAAAACTGTTATTCTCCATTTTGTATGGATGCGAAACATCGAAACATGAGTTCCTACTTTAAGGGAAGAAAAATATTAGGAGTAGACCCTATTTGAAAATAGAGTTCTTAAGAAAACGTTTGTACAAAAGAGAGATGGACGGGTGAATAGAGAAGACTACTTAAGAGTGAACTACGTTTTATAGGTAACCAGATATAATAAGAATAGTTAAGTCTCGTAGACTGCGATGGATGGTGCATGAGGCACAAATGAGGAATACAAGAGGGGCATGAAAACTTATTGTAAGAAAACTAGAAGGAAAACGGTCAGTTAATTGGTCAAGAATGAGATGGGAGAATAACACTAACCATAATTTGAGAAAAGTAGATTATAGAGTAGTTGAATAAAACATTAGCTCATGATAGGTAAGTACGGAGAGCTTATGTCCGCGCGCGCATGTACGTACGGGTTCGATAGTGCCAGATATAGTATAAGAATGACTGCCCAATTTATTGGTGAAATACCATGCAATTGGGAAACGAAGCCGGGATCAACCATTTAGAAGTGTGTACGATGAATGGCGAACCCGGATCAAACCATTGCAGTAGCCGCAACGAAATAACAGAGCAAAGTATTACTCCATGGTGTGAATAGGCCTATAAGTTACTCAAGACCTGCTCCTATCTGTATTGATTACATTAGGCTATACAGCATATAACAATTGTGGACAGTAACTGTTTTAAATGTTTTTAAATAATACAATATTCGCCATTAATGCTACAAATTTTACGTTTCTCTGAACATGTTTTGTAGTTTTATTTTTATTTTATATTTAATCAAGGACTATTTATGCACTTTAAACACCGTGGAGGCAAAGGCAATATGTGATGCAGTCGAAAGTCTTGTGAGATTTGCGCAGACGTCTGTGCATCAGTCTATTAAATTCAATACATATAAATGACCTACAACAAACCTGAATATGGTAAATATAAATGTTACAATAACAACATTAACATCGATTTAATTCAGATACCAAAATAAAATGTTGTATTTAATTCATAAAACATGTTAATACAAATATCACGAAAAAAACTGCATAATTGAGGACGTCAACCTGCGACCTTCATTAACAGAAACAGTGACTGCATGCTTTATCGCTGACCTAACAGGACACGTAGGAGTGTCTTCAATTCATACCTTATAACACAGTAGCTCAGGTACTGCACAATTATGACTAGTTTCCTAGTTTGAACCAGCGCTGTGCCGAGTTGGGCTTAGAAGAAATGTGCATTCAAGAGATTGTACCGAAAGTGCTATTTCGGTACGAAACATCTGTACGGTTATCCTCCCTTTACAGTGAGATTAATGAACTATGCCAATTTCCTTTCTCTTTGTGTTTACTCCCACTCTCCTACCTACACCTCCCTTAGCTTTGTTTGTACTGCGTAACTTCCCCTCTTCCCCGGAACTCTCAAATAGGCCAGACAAGTCGTGAACTGTATCTTCGATCATACATTTCTTTACGAACAGTTGGTTATCGTCTGGAGGACGTGAGCTCCAGGAGAGCTGCATGTTTTGAGTTTGGTCCGGCAAGCCAGGGTACGGTACCCTAGGCAGGATTAAAAGGTATGCATGGGTGTTTGAGTGTATAAAGATTGTTTCTTTTGTTATTATTGTTTTTCGTTAACATTGGAATGATCAAGTTTTGTATATGTTTAATATATTTTCACTTTTCAAACTTCAGACGTACAATTGATACGAGTATATTAAATCTTACTTTAAGTAAACAAGAATGTTTAATTATTGTATTTGTTAAGCTATGCTACAGCTGCCTTATATAATCCTGTTTACGAGCTTTCTCAAGGTTATAATAGCTCCCCTTTCCTGTCTAGCTTTCATGGTTGAATATAACATACTGAGTTTAACAACGAATCATAAATGACTACAGTGTGTTTCAGGAATTATTATTAATTAATATATGTTTATGAATGTATATAGGAAAGATGAATCAATCCTTGCCTCCGATGGGCCCGGGCAAAGAATAATAAGTAGCACTGATAGTTATGAGCTGGAGGCTATTATGAGTGTAACAAAACAAATGAGTAAATCCTCTATAGGCCAGTGCAAAATGGTAACAGAAAGTAAAATCTGTAGATCCGCCGGTGGCGCAAGATAACTCTTTTTTTATCTAAGGATGTACATACTAAAGGATAAGATGGAGTGTGGGAACTAAAATTGTAGGTTTCAAAATTCAAAACGTGTATACGGTCTCTTGATGTGGAAACAGGTCTTTGGCCTAATTCCATTACGTAGAAAAGAAGATTCAAAATATTTTTTTTTTAGAAATCTGGCACACCAATTAAAAGTATGCTTAGTTTTTATTCTGTCAAGCAGATGATACATGTTATATTAGGCCTACTCGGAAATGTAAGTATAATATTTAGTGGTTAATGCTCACATTATAACAAATGAGGAAACATTTTAATTAGCGACAGAATTCAAATATATACAAACGATAATTTAATTACAAACAGAAAAAGTGAAGAAATGAATTAATTATATTCTTAACTGTGGAAAAGCATGCTATTATGCAATACAGGGGCTTGTGGTCATCATAAATTCTTTAAAAATATTAAATAAAATGTTATAAAAAGTGTCGCTTCATAGCAAAGAGTAACAAATAGAATGCCCCGGCTGGGATCCCAGGTTCAAATCCTGGCAATTTCAGAGAAGTTAGAAGTGTATCATATCAGGATTTTTCGGGTTTTCTCGTTCCCCGAGTTTCATCCCACCAACATTCTCCATTCTCCATCCATCCCCTTCATGCCATTTAATTTCTCATTTTTTTCATTAATTTATTTCATATTACTCTTCACCTCATTTTATGTTAGGAAAAATAGTTTGATTGGCACTCACATTTGTTGAAAATATGTGATTGCGGGGATCTAATCAGGTGCACGCCAGGTTCCTGGCCGTCCCTCCGAGCCTGAACAAAATAAAATGACGGAAGGGGCCAATTGGATAGTTGTAATAACTCCTCGCAGCCACAGAACCAATAAAAATAATGGTATGAGACTTGAGAGAAGAATCTGATGTGTCGGACTGGAAGACGACCTACAACTCATATTATACCGTAAAATATACTTAATTCCATTAATACATAATATGCTGGAATAGCGCAACACATATTTCAAGTAGTGATGCTCATGGATGTCTGGCCCGCCCAATCCGAATAAATAAACTACAATTGGAATAGATGCAAGTAAACGAGATGAATAAAAAATGCAAAATAAATTGAAAAATAGATTGAATTTGGATTTCTTATAAGTTAATTTAATAACCAAAGGCACTGAGCTACAAGCCGGAGGGTCGAGGGTTCAAGTCCCGTTGGGGTCAGGATTTTTAAACTGACCCAAACCCTCTGGCGGCACTATGGCCCTGGGGTCGACTCAGCCTCTAACGGAAATGAGTACCAGACGCTTGTTCTGGGGGTAAAGGCGGCCGTCATGCAGGGCTGACAACCCGGCTGACATAAAGTGCCGATTGTCTAGAAAAAGTGGGAGCCTTAACCTCCTACTACCCCAAGGGCCTCCGGGTCTGTTGTGGGATCACTTTTACTTTACTTAATTTTATATTACAGCAATTACAAGAATAATAAATAAATAGCTCGGTGTTTAATTTGACTATAGATTTCTTAAATAGATTTCTTAAATGTTCAGTATGTTTTCTACACACAAGACATTGTACAAGGTTTTAAAAACATTATTTTATCTCACCTGCTGTTGACATGAACTATCTAATGCAGTGAATCGGACAGCTACAATCTCTTCAGCAAAGAGTTCACTCTGAAAGCGATAAAAATAATATTGCAATTTCAACTTCACATGCGATATCTAACTACACACTTTTATTCTATCTTTATACTTATCTATGAAATGTGTACTTAATAATGGGTGGTTCCAATATAATTGAATTATACTTACTTACTCACTGGCACTATCGAACCGAAGGTTCACGGCCGCGCGGACATAAGCTCTCCATACATCCCTATCCTGAGCCAATGCTTTCCAATCATTCCCTGTATAATCTGCTTCCCTCAAATCATAGTTGATGTTGTTCTCCCACCTCATTCTTGGTCTACCAACTGGGCGTTTTCCCTCTGGCTTTCCTACAAGAAGCTTCCATGCACGTATTTCATTCCCCATACGCGCAACATGTCCTGCCCATCGCAGTCTACGAGACTTAACTGTTCTTATTATATCTTGCTTCCTATAAAGACCATGTAGTTCATAGTTATGTAGTCTTCTCCATTCACCTGTCCGTTCATCTCTCTTTGGTCCAAAAATTTTCCTAAGAACTTTATTCTCAATACCCGTAGTCTCCTTTCCTCCCTTAAAGTAAGAGTCCATGTTTCGCACCCATATAATATAACTGGTAGAATAATAGTTTTATATATTTTCAGCTTAACGTTTTTTGAAAGGAGTTGGGACATCAAAAGTCTCTGCAATGCATAATAGCATGCATTTCCAGAATTGAGCCTATGTTTAATTTCTTTGTGCATCTCATTCCTATTTGTGATTATTGTTCCAAGGTATTTGAATTCAGCCACCTCCTCAAAACTTCCCTCATCTGTCATTAGCTGCCCATTTCCATTATATACTGAATTTCTACGTGTGACCATATATTTAGTTTTACTGATATTTACCTCCAGTCCCAATTTCTCAGTGCCACTCAACAGTGTGTGCGTGTTGGCCCTCAGTATCTCCTCGCTATCGGCCAGTAGTAGGCCTACTACATCATCAGCTTATTAATACCATTGAGTTGCAAGCCTTCCTCATTCTCTAAACATTTAATTGCATGCTCTAGTACAAAATTAAATAGTAGAGGAGATAGTGCATCTCATTGCTTCAACCCATTCTGGATTTCAAAAGTGTCTGAAACTGTTTGCCTACACGCACCCTACTCTTTGAGCCTTAGACAAATTCGTATAAGTCTAACTAACTTTTTAGGAATTCCGAACTCCAGCAGGATACTATATAACTTCTCCCTCTTAATTGAATCATATGCTTTTTTTGAAGTCTACATATAGTTGATGTACAGTACCATTATATTCCCATTTCTTTTCTAAAATCTGTCTTATGCTGAAAATCTGATCTGTTGTAGACCTGTTTCTTCTAAATGCACATTGATGATCTCCTACAATGTCATCAATATAGGGAGTAAGTCTGCTTACTAATATATTTGTTAGAATTTTGTACGAAGTTGAAAGTAATGAGATGCCCCTGTATTTGTTGCAATCAGTTTTATCTCCTTTCTTATAAATTGGTAGGATAATTGATTCCTTCCATTCATCTGGAAGAGCTTCTTTTTTCCCAAATCTTACTAAGCAAGCAACGTATCTTGTCCATCAATTTTTCTCCCCCTGATTTTATCAGTTCTGCTGGGATCTCATCTGAACCTGATGCTTTATACATCTTCAATTTTTCAATCGCCATTTCAACCTCTAATGCACTTGGCTCTGCGACTAGCATTTCTGCTGTCTGTAACTTATCCTCCTCAATGTCCTGTTCTGTATGTACATTTAATAGCTGATTTAAGTAACCTTTCCATCTATTTAATATACTCTTAGAATCTGCAATCATATCCCCTTTTTCATTCGGAATTATGTTTGTTCTAGCCTGAAACCCTTTCTTCTCTATACTAATTTCCTGATATAATTCTCTAAAGTTCCTATTTTTTGCATTCATCTCAAGATCATTAATCTTCTCTCTCAAATAATCCCTCTTTTTACTCTTTAATAACTTGGTGGTTTCACGTCTAACACTACCCAATTGCTCTAAATTTACCTCATTTGGCTCGTGTAACCATTTCATTTTTGCTAGCTTTCTTTTATTTACAATGTCGGCACATTCCTCATCAACCATTTCTTGTTTTGCCTCTTTTTTAAACAACCAATGCTTTCTGATGCTAACAATTTAATAGTATCTCTTATAGCCTCCCATTCTTTATTTATATCAGTTTCTTCTTCGTTTGCCACATTGTCATCTGAAGATTCCAGTACTTCAAATCTATTAGCAATAATTGAATTATTATTATTATTATTATTATTATTATTATTATTATTATTATTAATATTGAATATGTATTTAGATAATCGATTGAAGATTATTGTAAATTGAAATTATGAATTACTTTTGAAAATACATTCTGCATGGAACGCGGTGATATGACAGGAGATTTAGTTTTGCAAGATGGAATAAGCAGTATTAGAAGTTACTTTAAATTTGTTATTTAGGTATCAAAATTAATAAAAATTCTACGCAAGATGGTGTTATTAAGAATAGAGAAAACGAAGGAATATAAGCAAGAGCAATGTTAAATGGATTGTTATAGAAACATAATAATTTAAAGAAAGAAGAATATGTATATATATATATATATATATACGTGTGTCCCATTCAAAACTCTCAAATCAATGATAAAGTATGCGGAATTAAACGAAACAGACGGCAACACCTCTATATGTGCTCCATCCTGCTCTAATTTCTTCAATCGTTTCTTCTGAAACATGAGTACTGATTCTTTTTTAACGCTTCCAGTCGCCAGAAACTTCTCAAGCCTTGCCTTAATGGTTACCCAACAGGTGCATTTTTGCATATTCTCTCCGATAATTTCTTTGCACTGTAATTAACGATTTCATCTCTGCATACCAGAAAATGGTTTGTGCTCGCCATTTTGTTTTATGTCATTATTGTTCAACATGTGACAGATCAATTAACAGCAACAATGAAAACAAAAATTATTTGAGTTTCTCTTTCTTTTAATACCAACCTCATTTCATAATTACGCATTCTTTGAGAGTTATGATTAATTAAAATGTGGGATGTTTGAATGGGACACGGTGTATATCAGTCTGCAATCCAAAGTCTGTGTACATGTGGCGCGGAAATCTGGAAACTAAATAAACATTTGCGATTAAAATTATTAGCACTACAAACACCTTTCTTATGACCTTCGTCGAGACATTCTAAACTGCACAGAATAAGAAATTAAGTTATTAGACAACATATGAATTAATTAAAATCAAATTCTAGATTGTATAAAAGGCAGACAATTGCAATGGTACAGATATGATAAACGAATGGATGATTACGAAAAAGGAGTTTTGATTGGATTCCAGCGCTAAGGAAAAGTAGACAAAAAGTATCCTGGTGCAGTACATAAAGAAAGCGATGACCTGAAAAAAGGATTACAAGACCGGGACTGGGAGGTCAGAGATTTGGAAGAAAAGGATAAAAGTGTAGAACATCGGTCACAGGAAGATGTGATAATGCATAGTATACCTGTTTATGATGATTATATATTATATATATTACTATCATGAATATATAAGAAAGGAACTAAATATATTCAAACTTACAGACTGAATAATTAAATAAACTGAGATCTGAACACAAGATCATGAGCATCATGTGCTGGCAGACTAACCATTTTGGTACTTAGGCAATCCAAGAAAACTCACAATTTTTTTTATTTAAATATTAAGGTTATAGTTTTCACAAATACTTCTACATGAATGAACAATAACTATTTTAAAGTTGACCAGCCTCATGGTCTTTTAATCACAGCTTCTGACTACAGTTTATGAAGTCCCAGATTTGATTCCCGGTCAGATAATAGGAAATTTCCCAAAACGAGAATTATTCTTGTAGTAGTGCCCATGGTCTGTAATTTAGGTTACGTTTAGGTTAAGCACTCTCCTCGAACTATATTATCATTTATTACCTGTCATATCATCGGAATAACGTAACTATGTCTTCCAGGCGCCTCAACCTAAGAAATGGGTTCAGTTCCTTTTCGTCAGTGCTACGGAGAAAACAAGAAATGCTATAAAAGCAACCTGGTGGCATTGAAAAAAAAAACGAAAAAAAAAGTTTGCTTAAATGTGGCTATTGATCGGCAGTTCCTGATTTATACTGGTAGCTAATTCCAATAACGAGAAATCGAGCCATTTTAAGGCAAATAATAATGAGATATATTATAAGTTATGTTATTATTTCATTCCACGGAGATTTTAATGTTTACTCTATTATTAAAGGATAAAGCATGAAATGGTTTCATGAAAAATTTTTAATGAGGAATTATATTCTAGAAACATATTTATAGTTGTCACATGTATTAAAGTATCGCAAAACTACATTCAAGTAGAGAAATGTCGAAAATGTGAAGAAAATGCATTAAGAAAAAGTTGAGTTATTTTTTTTGTAAAGAGTGCATCCGCTACTTTATAAGCCCCCTTAACCCGTCCAAATATTGAATCATTAAAAGAAAACTGTAAAAAGTGATACTCACTTGCTCTATGAGATCCTCAGTGAACGATGAAAGGATGTACAGTGTTACGATATTGAACACGCTGTATTCAACGTTAATTTCAATATTTGTAATGGATAATATATATAAGGTGTAGACCAATTCAACGCTGCTCATAGTTATGAAATAAAGTAGTCTTGTTCCATATACTGAATTCAATAGCATCACGGCTTCAAGTACTTCAACATGTACTATTCTGATGTTCTCTAACATTCCTCTGCTGATACTGGCATGCGAATTATTTTGTGTCATGATATCGTCTACAGTATGTCTCCACACCAAACCTAGTGCTTTTATTACTAACTTTATGTTGTAGCAAAAGTAAACATAACACATTAAGAAAATTTGGCGTGGTAGGAATAAAAATATGCCTTGTATATTTTTGATCATATCCCATTTTTTAACATTGTAAACATTACTCCTAGAGAAATGAAAATAATACGTAGGGCATAGTATATAAAACATAAAGCATATATCCAGTACTTGTGGATGATTTCTTAAATATCTTCTCATAGACATCAGACTCAAGATTTCTAATTCTAGATTCAAACTTCTCCATTTCTCTGATCAAATCAGGCAGATATTTATCGAAATGGCAAGATAGCAGAACCATAACAAATCCACTTGATCTTAGCAATATGACAATATAAATGTTGACTTCAAAATTTCCTGCGTAGAAATATATAGCTGTCATGACTCCAATGAATAAAGGCCCCCATAATGTGTGAAACACGAAATTAATTTATAATTTAATGATGCTACGTTATTTGTAAATATATTTCTAATTGTGCAGAGACCCATTAATTTACAAAATATTACTATTGGTTTCAGATCTTTATAAAATATGACATCCCCTTGCTTTCTTCTAGGAGAGTTTGAAATGGGTTTGATAAAATTTTCTTTTGTATACAGGCGATATATTGGAGAATGACACACTTTATTTCTGAACATTTTATTTATTTTGTAATATATTTTAAAGTGTGATCCTATCTCTAGTTATATTCAATTTCAACGTATTTCGAATCAGGTTATAATGTATTTTTTCCCTATAAGTATCAGTTACGTGTAAATATTATTTTCACAAATTCGAATCTAAACATAATGTAATAAAGTAATATAAGTTCCAGTTATATTGAAATATTATTTATATATTTTTCAGTCTGTTTATAGTATGATTTCCTGACACTATTTTCACCTATTTTGAATTTGAATGTAATGGTATTTTGTGCTACCATTTACAGATATTTTGAATCTAGTCATATATTTTTCTACCTCTCTCTTATAACTTTCACTTACGTAAGAATATTATTTGCACGAAATTGAATCTAAAAATTGTGTAATTTCCTATTATTTTTCAGTTGTATTGAAAACATTTTTACATAATATATTTTCAATCTGGTTATAATGTAATTTTATTATAATACTAATCCGTATTTTAAATTAATCATAAGCGTGATTTTCTGTTACTATTTAGACGTAATTTGAATCCAGTTAAATGTAATTTGATGCTACATTTATGATATGACCAACACATTTACACTGCAGTACGGTTTATTACTAACAGTAAAGGCAAGTTCTGTACGTCTATATATTTGTCTTATGCGTGTTCAGACAATGATAAACACGTTATACTGTTGACTATAATATTTACCTTATTTCCAATAAGGATCTCGTTAAAATGGAAGTTGTCAGATATTGATTAGAATGTGTATTGCTGATAAATGACACAATATTTACAGAAATAACACAGACGTGCAATTTAAATTCTGTATTTTGTTCATATCACTGAAGTTCAAATTTTCATAGTATTTTATTTGTATAATCTTCTAAGTAATGGAAATTAATATCTGTCATAACAATATGTGACACATCCTTCAAATGTTTTGTCAAGTGTTTTTGTTTAACATGACCAGCCTCATGGGTTAGTGGTCAGCGTTCCTGACTAAGTTCATGAGGTTTCGGGTTCGATTCCCGGTCAAACTATGGACATTTTTCCTCAAAGGGAATTATTTATGTGGTTGTCCATGGTCTGGAATTTAGATTAAGAACTCTCCTGATGCTTTATTCATCAGGTCATCGGGGTAACGTAACTCCGCCTTCCAGGTGCCCTAACCTAAGAAATGGAAATATGTCCGTCGCCGTGGCATAGTCGGTAGAGTCCCTACCTTCCACTCAAGCGACCCGGGTTCGATTCCTGGCAGGGTAGGGAATTTTAAATCTCCACCCTGGGTCTGAGTGTGTGTGTCTTGTCCTTGTGTCTATGTGAGGATGAAAAAGTTAACAAAACAGGTAAAACGAAAAGAAAAAACAGTATAAACGAAAAAAATTTAAGACATGAAGTATTTAAAATTAAAATGTTGTAATGTATTGCTTTATAGGCTCCTGTGGTCTAGGGGTTAAGTTCTTTGTCTTTGGTATCGTGGGTCGCAGGTTCAAACCCGATCGGATAAATGATGGATTTTTTAGGATGAAAAAATGCAAGGGACCAAATTTCTGTGAGGGACTTTAAAACGTGGGTCCCGAATCAGAGATTTTCAGGCTCGTAAATGAACCTGAAATCTAAATTAGGACATCTGAAGAAAATTTTAAGTGGCCTTTGCCATCCAATTAACACTTAAATTGTCTACTAGGTGTCTCTTTGAGATGATGAAGTAACCACTTGTCAGTCGCTGACGTCTGTAGAGAAGTGAAACATATAAAGTGATACAGGCATACCAAGTTATTGTGGTATTAAGAGATTAAAGTTCCCATCTTTTTAGACAATCTTCACGAGATCTCAGCCGGGTTGTCACACCTGTATAACTTCCTGCCTTACTCCGGTAACAAATATCTGTTACTCATTTCCGTTAGAGGCAGAGTACAAACCAAGTCACTGGTGCTGTCAAAAGGTTTAGGCCAATTTAAAAATGCTCACCACGCCGGGATTCGAACACTCGACCTTCCGGGGTGTGGTTTGCGTTTTCAGGGTTGAGCCTATGTAGTTTCTTTGTGCTCCTCATTCCTATTTGTACGCTAGATATTGTTTAAAATATTTACAATCACCACTTCTTCAAAAATAATAATTACAAACAGGAGTCTAGTATCGAATGGCATTAATCGTTACCTACTCCGTACATATCACAACTTTCAAGAAAGCGGATATAATCTACCAGTTAGGGTTACATGCAGTGGAAAATTTGAAAATTTACTGTAATATATTTATACCTATATTGCCTTTACAATAGTACTACTAGTAGTAGATTTGGAATAACTGCACATGAACTAGCGTGAAATATTTTCAAAGTCCTATAGAACAACGGTGCGCATGCGCCAGAGTTTATAGAGCCAGCGATAACCCACAATCGAACCACATATCGATTATCATCCTCAATTAATATCCGTCGCTATGAAATTTAAATGACCAATATTTGCAATAAATCCCCAAATCTATGTTCAAAAATATATTAATAATATTAAAATTACCAAACGTTTATTAAAAATGGGTGTACACTCACTTATCACTCCCTAACGCTGATCCAACCAGCGATAACCCAAAACAGCGATAGAAAAATCATAGACTAAGTAATATACTCTGTGGAGAAAATAGCAGTTAGCATCACAATATTGTCTAACAGTGTCATAATATAGTGATTTGCGTATTTAAATAAATACTTCAAAATTGTTCTAATAATGTTATAAAAATTGTTTCAAGAAGTTTTAAATATTAAATTATGTTAGTAAATACACAAGAAGAGCTATATTTTAAAACAATATAACTGAAAAATCAATCGCTAGTAGAAGTGTAGTTGAGCCGTAGATTTTATTTAAAGATGCTGTTTAACAAATTATATTTACCATTACAATTTAAATCTGGACGGGAAAAGATCTATAAAGTTTGATCAGAGGCCTCTTATTTCAGGTTTCAAGCTCTTTTACGTGCCTTAAATCTACGACACGGAATCACGGTTTTACATCACTTCCGAATCAAGCTATGCTCAGGGATTTGTACCCATCCTGATTTGAACTTCGGAACCAGCGGGTCTCATTGTAATCACTATTCACCGGGCATCTCATAAACTATTTAACTCATGCCCCAAATGGGAATCAATGGCCAATCACGTTTCAACGAATTTTGTTTTACATCCAATCACAGTCGTGTTTCACCTCGATAATTATAGGATTTTGTTTACCGCAATAAAGAAAGCTCCCCTTTTAATATTCTGAACAGGTCAGAACATTATTTTGCAGTGACTGACTCTCTAACAAGTACGTTGAATATAGCAAATAATGAACAAATTCCTTAACCTAAACATTTGATAATTGTGTGTTCAATAATTGTGTTTTTAAATACTGATTTTACTGAGTTGTTTCCAAAAAAAAATATATATCCTGTAATGTTGGCTATAATATACAGTTTGATGTGTTTCATTTTTTCTCCACTAGAGTGTATTCTTACAATATTGCAATCCTATTTGGCAATATATAGTATGATCAGTTGCAGTGATGAACAAATGAAACATTACCAAACATTTCTCATGTGTTTTCAGACATCGCCATTTACATTAAATATACAAATATTTTAAAATAACAATATTTAAATAATGATTTGTGAATAAATAGCTTAATTTTATTCGTTAAATAGTCCTAACAAATACCAATCTTGAATTCAAAAATCCTCTAGATAAATTGGACACCACTCGTGGCATTACTTATGAAAATTTAGCTGCTTCTTTTTAACATGTCTCAGCTCTTAATTGAGGATACTAATTAAGCTTTTTTTTTACTTATTTAAATACGTATTCTCTTTTTAGTAAAGTAAATATGCACCATTTACCTTACTAGAAACCTACAGTTGCTTTCAAGTATCTTTATTTGATCCGTATACCCCATACTTCCCCATGTGGGGATTAGGGCGCTCGCCTACATATGTCAGAGAGTGGTATGTGGTCGGCATATGACACTTATCATGGTCGGTGAGACACTTATCAAGCAACTAAGATATTACTTGTAATGATAAACATTGTTTTTTTTTTGTAGAGGCATCTTAATTCAAGCTAGCGGTTCTTCTAGCCTGAAGAACTTCAGACTCGGGACCCACGGCTTAAAGTACCTTTTGGAAAACTTGTTCCTTGGATTTTTCCATCCCAAAAATCCGTCGACCCCGGCCTGATTTGAATCCGCGTCCCTCGGAACTAGAGGAAATCTTTCTTTCTATTTGTTTATAAATAGGTTTACAATGTAGTAGTAGTAGTAGTAGTAGTAGTAGTAGTAGGACTTTATTAGACAAAAAGTAAGATATTTACAATATTATTTACAAATATGGGTCGCACTGGCAGTAAGCCGTACGTGCTGTTGGCAGTCCGTTACAATAAAGTAATAATTGGTACTAGTGTAAAGAAAAATAAACAACAAAAACAGCAATAACATTACAATTACATAAAGAAAACACAATGATAATATTACACTTAAATAATAACACAATACTTCCTATATTTAACGGAAAATTTACAATGTAATAATACATCTTCCTGTGCCCGAAGCGTTTTAAATTTTTATCTCACTCACTATTCTTGTCTATCTTCCAATTCCAATTCTTCCGGACCTGTATCCTTCATACCAACACTAACAATAAAGATAATAAATTTATTTATATATATATATATATTATTTAATACATATGCATTGTCTGCCGCTGTGGTCTCGAGGTAGCATACTGCCTTCTCGTGCCTCGGGCCCGGGTTTGATTCCCGGTCGGGACAGGCTCATGGGTGAGGTTTTTTTTTTCGGGTTTTTTCCTCAGCTGTAAGACAAATATCAGGCAGCTTAGGGCCCAACGATCATCCGACCATCATCATCATCCTTATCATTATCACCATCCTTCACCGGTGTGGAAAGCAACGGGAAGCTAGCACACCTATAATTCTCTAGTAAAGCTGCAAAACATAGCGTGAAAATGCTATGATTGTACAGAAAGGCCTGTCCTCGGGCAGAATTACTATGGATGGACATATGCATTAATATAAATACCATAGGCCTTACAGTGAGATGGCCTTTAGAAAATATAACACAATACATACAAGAAAATAATAATTCGCATATAGGAAAGTCGGGAGTTTTTTTTTTCACTCATCTTTTCTCTTGCCTCCCAATAATTGTTGATTAGTTTCACACTTCAAAGCAGGGGAAACAGATAGATGCTGAAAGTCCATGATGGTTCCAAGGTTGCATAAGGGATATCGTGTCTATTGGAAATACTCATGCGGTGTAGATGTTTAGACAAGCAAACATATTTTAAAATTCATATTTTATTTTATTTTATTAGAAACATAGATTTTAACATATTTCTACATATCAGTCTCTCTTTCTGGAATATTAATATTGAGATAGTATAATTACTATACGATGTTTTGAATGTTTTATTCTTATAACGTATTTTACTTTGATTCCCGGATAATTATTAATCGAATACTAGTTTCAAATATTCGACAATAATTATTTTTACTTACCTTATAGAAATATTTGTTGAATATTCTAATTCATTATACCTAAATTCAATTTATGGACATTTACATATAATAAACTATTACAATTATTTAAATTCTTAATTTACTTTGGCGAATTCCGAGGAATATACCTATCGAGATTGTTCTAACGAACAGATTAAAAAAATATTACAATTCACCATATAGTCTATTTAGTGTACACCGAAAATTAAATTAAAATGCAATTTATTTAAATTAACTCCACATATATTTGGTGTAACACAAAATTTTAATATGACCTTTATTTATTTCACTACAATTTACTGTTTTCACCCAATTATTTTTTGATAATAAAATAAAGTCTTTACTTTACAATTTATTTTGTGTTCTTTATGTCGCTGACAGTTTCACTTAGAATATCTTCTTTGTCTTTGTTCTTCGGTCACATTTACTCATCCACACTTTGGTTACGACTTACTGGTCAGACCCTCGAACCTTTTTATATAAGTGAAGGTAGGAACCAATTTGGACACAGTCTCGAATTATTTTCGTATAGAAAGTCCGAGATATTCATTGTTATAAAATCCATGTATATGGAAACTAATTTATCCAGAATGCATATCACGAGAGTTCGTTTGCTGCCTGCACACGACTAGAATTTAACTCCTATTCTCTGTAAAGAGTACAGCTGTCGCCCGCGAATTTCGAAAGCGATAGAGCAACAGATCAACAATGAGTTACATTAAAGCTTATATATATATATATATATATATATATATATATATATATATATATATTAATACTAGTGTAAAAAATATGAACAGTGCGTAGTTATGTACTAATGGATCCTACGGGCACAAACCCTGACTGACTTTGAAAATCCGTTTCGATAAATTAGTGTCTAATAAAATAAAACAAACTAAAATAATTAATAACATTACAATTACAATAGTAATTAAACGAATAAGAAGTATATTTTGGCTTATTTAGTCATAATAATTACACGTTGTTTACAAATGTATTTATTCACGAATAAGTGTTCTTATTTTCTACGCCTTGTCCTGAAATCTGGCCATGTTTATTGCAATCTTCTGGATTTACCATTAACTATTAGTATGACAAGCTATCAAGATTTGAAATCATAAACCTTCGGACATTGGAGATATTCACGTACAGTAATTGTCAGTATTCTTTTTAGAAATGTTCATTCCCCGCCCCCTAGACCAAAAAACAAAGCGAAACCTAATCTCTCTTTCAATTCTAGATTGTATATATATATATATATATATATATATATATATATATATATATATATAGTTATTTTCCCCAAATCTATTTTAAATATCATATATAAGCCCAGTGAACGTTTTCCACGCAACCTGTAGTAGCATAATGTTAACATCCAAGTACTTCCTCCTGATCCATCCCAATCTTTCGTTGACCCTTCCTAATTTCCTACTTTGTCTATTTCTAATTTGCTGTATATATATCAGGAGATTTCAGCTACGGAAAAGAGATATCATCAGAATCACATATTCTTTTCTCCTGAATTCAAATATGATATCGGGATTTCTCTATCACGCAAGGTTTCCCAGAAACAGGTTTTTATAATTTCAAACACTTTAATATTTTCTACATTATTAACTACACAATATTCGAACATTCGGACTCGCCTAGAAAGTAAGAAATGACGATTTTCTGCTATATTTTGCCTGTGGAGCATCCCTCTTGATGGTCCAACAATAATCGGCCAGCATATTAGGATTCCATTTGCCTTGATATATCTTTTCCATAGCTGAAATCTCCTAATGAAAGTGTTCCCTGTGCTCATCGCTCAATGGACAAATGGACGAAGAAACGTTTATCAAAAAAATAATTATTTAAATCCATTAATTGAAGTTGAAATAAAAAAACTGTGGGTGATGGAGGATTCCCGAATATATATTTGAAAACACGATAAAAACTGCATTACTTACAATGATTGGTACTCATGAGACAAAAATCATATTGACCAGTGATATCAGCAAAATCTGAAAGCTGTAATTTAAAAATCGTTATAGGCCTATGAACGATCTGGTGGCCTATTTTTTTCGGAATCGAACTCGCGTATAGCAATCAATTATGAAAGGTAATTTATTATTCTGTAAAATCGGAACAGAAGAGAGGATTCACCTGTAGCAAATATTTAAAAAACATTCTAACGGCAGCTGTTTTTAGATTGTCCTTATCGGATCTTGATGTATGTCATTAAAATAAACGGGAAAGTTATTCATCTAATATCAGTAAAATTCAGCTATTTTCACTTGGGTTTATCTATAAATCATTCTAGCGGCCGCCCTATTTGTTGTCTTCTATCGCAAGAGTATACATACGATTTTATTAACACTATAAATATACCGGTGAGAAATGAATGTCACCACATCTATTGTTAAGAGGATTGAAAATCAAACGCTTAAATGGTATGGCCATGTAAAAAGAATGGAAAATGAAAGATGCCCAAAAAATATATACCAATGGGTCACTCCCTGGAAGAAATAAACGTGGCAGACCAAGATGGAAATGGAAGACCTACGTCAGAACTAACGGGCTTCCAATATAAAACCGGACCGGCCTCACGGAGTTTTCACCCGGCACGCAGTGCTGTCTCTTCCTCCCGCAATTCACCCTGCCTGCCACCCGTCCTTGAATTGTTTCTTACCTTATAGGAAATGCTGGAAATGTTGTCCTCCCGCAGTTAAACAGGCATTATACCGAGTAAACACATTTAGATTGACACGCTGTAGTTCGTTGTTGTGCTAATTTCGGTAATGATTTTTGTGGTGAACGTTCCAAATTTTCGCCAGTTTCGTCTAATTTTTCTTCGGCGAGAACCGTACGCCTTCGCGTGTGTTTCTTATTTTGTACTGAACCAGTGTTCTCAAATTTAGTCACAAGATCGTGGATTGTCGATCTGGAAGGAGGTAATTGTCCAGGGATGTTCCGAATAAATTCCTCGTGAACGCGACGAGCTGATTCGTATTTATAATAACATTTACACGCATAAATGCGCTGCTCTAATGTCAGCTGACGTCTCATCTTGTCGAACGATAGTAAACTGACTAGTTCAAGGACGAGCGGCTGGCAGAGTGAAATGCGGACGAGAAGAGAGCGCTGCCTGACGGGTGAAACCCCGTGAGGCCGGTCCGGGTTTTATATTGGAAGCCCGGTATAATGGATGATAGGAATTTGGAAGAGGGAGATTGGAACGATAGAAATAAATGGAAACTGAAGACGGCAAACCTCTAAGTGGGGGAAAGCCGAAGAAGAAGAAGATAAATATACCGGTACATTCCGTAAATCACAAAACTCGGATTTTATATTCAACATATTATTCCACCGCTGGGGTCTCGATGTAGCATGCTGCCTTGTTACGCAGCTGGACCGGGTTCGATTCCCGGTCGGGACAGGCTCCTGGGTGAGTTTTTTTTCGGGGAATTTCGTTACCTTAAAACAATTGTCAGGAAGCTTAGGGCCCAATGGTCTCCGAAAATCATCCGACCATCATCACCATCCTTATCATTATCATCCTTCACCGGTGTGGATAGCAACTGGAAGCTACCACACCTACAATTCCCTAGTAAAGCTGTAAAGCATAGCATGAAAATTATATGATTGCAGTGAAGGACCTGCCCTCGGGCAGAATTACTATGCCCCGCCTTCCAGCGCCCTCAACCTCAGAAGTGGGTTACAATTACGCCAATGTCAGGAGAGAACACCAGAAATGTCCAAAAAAGGACTAAACCTGGGGCATTAAAAATATTCAACAAGCTGGAGTTTCAAGTCGATACAATGTTTCTAAGTGGGTAAAAATCGGTTTCAATGATCCCGTTACATACATACAAAGACACTTTTTTATTTTCTGATGATTCTGGCCAGGATTTTAGAAATACATATGAACATATTATATTGTCACGGATCCTTTACAAGTATACAAAGTATCAAGTCGATTCAATGTTTCTAAGTGGGTGAAAATCGTGATACAAAATTCCGTTACATAGATACAAAGACACGTTTTTGATTTTCTGATGATTCTGGCCAGGATTTTAGAAAATAAATATGAAATTATTGTATTGTCACGGGTCCTTTATAGGTATATAAAGTTTCAAGTCGATCCAATGTTTCTAAGTGGGTGAAAATCGTGTTCAAAAATTCCGTTACACAGATACAAAGACACTTTTTTATTTTCTGATTATTCTGGCCAAGATTTTAGAAAAAAATATGAAATTATTGTATTGTCAGGGGTCTTTTATAAGTATACAAAGTTTCAAGTCGATCCAATGATTTTAAGTGGGTGAAAATCGCGTTGAAAAATTCCGTTACATAGATACAGGTCAAGCTAATATAAAGGGTGTAATATGAACCCATTGGCCACGAAAACGATGACAAAAACAAGAAAACGCACAATGGAATAATATAAAAATACAATATAATAATAATAATAATAATAATAATAAAGCTTTATTTATACTGAGAGATATGAGACCTAGAGGCCTTCTCTTTATTATTCAATCAATAACTTTTAAGAGTGTAAAATGAGTAATAATTAATGTGTATATCCAATTATTTATAAATAGAGTTTAGTGAACAATGAAAATATTGACAATATGTACAACAATGTTGAGGAAAGTTAATTAGTTGATTCAGGTTTTTTATGTAATAGAAGATAAGATTGTAATACATATAACATATAACTATACATCATTCAACTATTTGTATGTGAAACCAAGATAAATTATAGTCAAAAGCATAATACTATTCAACTGTTTGAATATGAAAGCGAAACAAAAGACAGACATAAGTCTAACTTCTCATTATACTATTGTTTTAATTTTACAGTCTAGTACATAAAAATAGTGAATCCAATCCTCACCTCCAAGACAAATGTCAGGAAAACTTTAAAGGCCCAAACGGTCCCCGAAATCATGTGGCCATCGCAATCACCATCATTCATATTCATCTTTGATTAAGTTTAGGATTAGGGGCTCTCCAGGAGCACCACTATCATCATCACCCATCATATCATCGGGGCAACGTAATTCCGCCTTCCAGGCGCCCCAGCCTCAGAAGTGGGTTACAATTACGCCAGATAGACACCAGAAATGTCTAAAAGGACAAACTGGGGGCATCAAAACAATAAATAAATAAATAAATAATCAAGGAAAATTAGTATATTACTATGCGAGTTTGGGAAGTGGATTTTACAAAGTGAGGAAAATTATTAAAAACCAAGCGATATCGAGGTTTTAATATTCGAGATGCTGTAAAATACTTCACAAACGTGTGTTACACATTATTTTTGCACAATGGTGTTTTAAAAATAATAGATAATAGAAAAATAATAACCTTTTGTTGGAAATGTTTGCGTTCATTATAAACAACTGACTGACGTTAGCAGTCTGGCAAATGTAGCCTATGTACGCTAAATGCTGAAAATAATTTAGTTGAGACTACAGCAGACCGTGACACCAATCAGGCATAAAATGGCGGCAAGTACGAATTTATTGTTTTATATTGTTTCAAATAAAGTTCAGTTCATTTAAAATGCAGTGATTTATTTTGTATAATGTATATTAACACTACCTTTTGGACATATTTTTGTATATAAATTTTACGTAGTATACATAAAAGGAAGTGATTTTACTTTTCGCCCCAGGTAAGACATTTGTAATATTAAATTAGTTATTTGGTTATTTATAGGTTGGCAACCCCAAAATTAGGAAATTGAACTTTCAGTCTTGGTCGCCATTCCTGTAAATATGACAGAAGGCACTTTCTTCCAAACAATAATTTTAATACACGGGAAAATAACATAATAAATCTGAATAAAACTATAATGGAAACCAGATAAACTAGGAACGGATCCTTGAAGACCTAAACCGATGTAAACCTATGGAACATGAGAATTACTTATAATTATGACGGATTTCGTTATTTGTATGTATATCATAATAGCAAATCCTGCTTATATTTTCTTAGTAGTTATCACACTTTTATTAACTACTAGCTAATACCCGGCGTGCGTTGCTACGCCTAAATAAATATTAAAGTTTAATTAAATTGTATGGTATACGCTGCGACGAACCAAACATGGCGGTTATTAGTTTTTATTTTCGGATTTCAGGTAAATTTCCACTTCTAATTGTCGGATTTCGTTAATTTTTGCATAGTCCCTACCTCGGTTTATTTTAATATGATATACTGAGTTTCGTTCTGAAACATCGAAAAATGTGACCGCTAGAGCGACTTTTAAATTTTCACTTCAAGTGAACTCTTATACGTAATGGTTTTAGATGGTTCAGTTGTGAATCTAAACCAGTCATGGACCCACTCAATACACACAAACAATTTCATCAAAATAGGTCCAGTCGTATTGGCAGTTTCGGTTTTCAGGTAAATATCCACTTCTAATTGTCGGATTTCGTTCATTTTTGGATAATAGGCCTAGCTACCTCGGTTTATTTTAATACGATATACTGAGATTCGTTGTGAAACATCGAACAATTTGACAGCTAGAGTGATTTTTAAATGTTCACTTCAGATGAACTTCCACACGTAATGGTTTTAGAGGGTCCAATTGTGAATCTAGACCATCGAGGGATCCAAACAGACACACACAAAAAATCATCAAAATCGGTCCAGTCGTTTAGGAGGAGTAGAGTGACAAACGCAGGTACATACGAATTATATACTGTATAATATATATATGTCCACCGCTGTGGTCTCGAGGTAGCATGCTACCTTGTCACGCTGCGGGCCCTAATTCGATTCCCGGTCGGGGCAGTTTTTCTGGGTGAGGTTTTTATCGGGATTTTTCCTCATCTGTAAGACAAGAAAACTTTAAGGCCCAAACGGTCCCCGAAATCATATGGCCATCATCATCCTTATCATTATCATCATCATCACCCTTCACCGATGTGGAAAGCAACGGGAAACTACCACACCTACAATTCCCTAGTAAAGCTGCAAAGCATAGCTTGAAAATGCTATGATTACAGTGAAAGACCTACCCTGGGGCAGAATTACTATGTATGGATATATATATATATATATACATGCCCTAAATTAATTAAAACTGATATATTTATGTGGTGTTGCAACTTAGGAAGTTTAGATAAGGAATCTAGTTAAACGAAACATGATGAAACTAATCTATCGGTTGTTGGAGTCGTTTAGATGTGTTACACATAATCCAACATGCAATCAATAAGATGTATAGAATGGAATTGGGTAGCTTTAGACCCTATTTAGAGATTGTAGGAAACTCAACCGATAAAATTTAGCCCACCATATTTTTAAAATGTACATTTTGCAATATTGCTCGTTATTTGCTGAAATATTATGTAAAGGCTAAATTTTGTAAATAGGCTGTATTTGGTAATTTCTTGTTAATCATTATGTTTAATCGAATCCCTAATTATAGTCCGAAGCATCTCGTACCATTCAGTAAGACTACGCCTATTTTAATGGTGGGACGTGGGTTTTAAAAAATAAACGGCTTATAACTGAGAATATGTTTTGTCTGAAATATCTTGGATCTATTTCTTCAAAATTTCCCTCATTTTTCCATTAACTGTCGGTTTCCATTATCTAACGTATTTCTATATATCAACATATATTTAGTTTTATTAATGTTTACTTCCAGTCCCAATTTCTTAGTGTTATTTTCATTACATAATGCATTTTCCTTAATAGGTCCATACGTCCTTCTGAGTATATTTCCTTTCTTTCAAAATCAGCCACTTGAGATTTATCATGTTTAGTCAGAACCCAGGTTTTACTCCTCTAAGTTAGCACCGGATTAATTAGTGTTTCATACAATCTAGTTTTGTTTCACGTGTCAAATATTTTGAATTTAAATACTTTATTTATTGAAAATATACCATTTCCTAGCATTTTATATTCTTTTATTTATATTTTCCTGGATATTATTATGTTTATTGAGTCCCATTAAACACGAGACCATAAATTGAACGGTTATGAAACAATGTCAATTTTACTTTTTGGCACTCGCTGATAGTAAGTGCCAATTCTAACAAAATCATCACAGTCTGATTCAATTCAGCTATGCACCTATATTTCGAAATATCTGAACATTAAATTAAATTGGCTAAACAGTAATTTCACCTGCCAGTTATTTAAATGACCCGGACCGCAAAGAAAACAAGATCATGTAGTAGTAGTAGTAGGACTTTATTAGACAAAAAGTAAGATATTTACAATATTATTTACAAGTATGGGTCGCACGGGCAGTAAGCCGTACGTGCTGTTGACAGTCCGTTACAATAAAGTAATAATTGGTAAGATCATGTAAAACGCTAAGTTATTATTAGAGTCCGGATTGTTACGTACTAAAATGTAAAATTGGAACATAGTATGAAAAGTTAGACTTATGACTCGCTTTTGTTTAGGTTCCACACACAAAGAGTTTAAGAGTATAATGGAAAGTAAGACTCTTGACTGTCTTTTAACTTGGTTTCACATACAAACAGTTGAATAATATGTACTATCTGTATTGCAATCGTATCTTTTATTAAATAAAAATACGGACTCCAGTTATTATTGTACGCTAGCTAATATCCGGCGTGCTCTGCTACACCTAAATAAATAATAATGTGTTTTTACGTTTAGTTGAATAAGTAAAAGGAAAACTAATTATAAATTTATATCGTTATTATTTTTAGATACCCTGTGCTGATTACCCGGCGTTGCCCAAGAATCTATTTATCCCGATCTTCTTGGCATAAATTAACTGAAATTGTTCTCTTCGTTATTGGAGCTAAAACGACCAATAAACCAATTCTATTTCCAAACTATCTTCCATACAATCCAATAGTAAATAGAATTTCATCTTGCAAAATTAAAAGTTCAAACAATCACTATAAGTAAAGTGATATCGTAATTACTTTTAGATACCCCGTGATGTTTACCCGGCGTTGCCCGGGAATCTACATACCCAGATGTACTTGGCATAAATGAGCTGAAAGACAAAATTCGGTTTTTTTTGTTATCCGAAAAGAATACCGGCGCCCCTTCGCTGTTATGCTTGCCCGGGAATCTATTTATCTCGATTTTCTTGGCATCAATGAAAGACAAAAAGGATTTTGTGAGTTATCCGTAAAAGATAACTTTGTTGTAATTTGGACTTTTTTGTAGAGTTTTTTTTTTAGATGTCAGATTCTGTGTACATTAATGTTGTGTATATGTCATTGTTTAGGCAGCGTAAGCGTAAATAAAAGGAATTTTTTCACCTTTTCACTACAAAGGGTGATTTTAAGGGTGTAGGAGTTGAGTATCACAACTCTATTATAGCCATTTTTCATCCCGAGAATCTCCTGAACATTTTGCAAAAAAGCCCCATCACATTCGGAGCAACGGTATGGCCGCGCATAAAGTACGAACAAATAAACAAACATACATACATACATACATACATACATACGAACAAAACATTCATTTTTATACATTAGATGACATGCGGTTTAATTATTTGTAGCATTATTCTCTTGATATTTTAATATTTAATTTCACTTCCTGATAAATGGCTACGAAGTACGTGACAATGGATGTAATCATCTACAAAACAAAAGAATGCATTATGTATTAAATTCTGTATGGCACAGATTAAATTATTTACATAATAAAACATTGCCTATTTTAAATATTTATTTAAAATTCTTCTAATTTAATATTATTTAATTATCTAAAAGTAATTGTATACTTAAATTAATTTCTAAAAAAGTGTTATTTAAAAGAACAGAAAAACCTTGGGCATTTCAGAATGATAGTTTATTTTTACTGTATGCTTAATAAATCTTATGAGATTTATATGACTGACACGGAATTCACTTGCGGTAATGTCAGGGATTGTCGATCACTATCTTTTCTGTTAATTTAAATTGATTAATATTTTAATGTATACACAGAATTAAAATGCTACCTGTATATAAACTATATTCAGTATTTAGTATGTGCATTCAAAAAATCATCAATTATACAAATTACAACATATAGTATTGACATTTGATATATAACATCGTTTTTATTAAATTCACTATATATATATATATATATAGTTATAACATCTAAATATACAAGCGTTACTGCTAGAAAGTAAATATACTCTTTAAAAATGCTTACTTGTTATAGTAGCCACTAGATGGCAGTTGAAACGATATGTCGCTACATCTCGTGTAAATTGAGAATATATATATATATATATATATATAAACATCTAAATAATCAAGCGTTACTGCTAGAAAGTAAATATACTCTTTAAAAATGCTTACTTGTTAGAGTAGCCACTAGATGGTAGTTGAAACGACACCTCGCTATCTCTGTGTAAATTAATATATATTTACTTACTTACTTACTTACTCACTCACTTCACTGGCACTATAGAATTTTCAAATTCATGGCCGCAAGGACATAAGCTCTCCATACATCACTATCCTGAGCTAATGTTTTCCAATCATTCCCTGTATAATCTACTTCCCACAAATCATAGTTAATGTTATTCTTCCAACTCATTCTTGGTCTACCAACTGGACGTTTTCCCTCTAGCTTTCCTACAAGAAGCTTCCATGCAAGTCTTTCAGTCCCCATACGTGGGATAATGCATATCAAATCGGACAGCAAAAAATCTTGGAATTATTTTTTTTTAATTTTATGTATCCGTAAATATAGTGAATACATTTATAAACGTATTAACATCGAAATGTAATTGTTATCATTTATAGGTTCGTAGTTATGATGATCTAAAATTATCGTAAATATGATAAACTAAAACGTTTACTAACTAATATTTCTGAAACAGTAAACAGCAAAATTTTGTTTCAAACGTATGTATATAGGTGATATCATGTGGTTTAGGGGTGTTATTTTTATAATTAGGATATTTTTATTTTCGGTGTCAATTTTCTATTTTACGGCTGTTTACTGCAGTACATATCAAAAAATGAAAACCAAAAAAAAAAAAAATACAGAATACTACTCACGTAATATTAATTTCCAGCAAATTACCTTTTAGGAGAGTTGAGTAGTTCAGACAATATAAATGTTTTTTGTTCTATTTTCGTAAAAAAGCTGCCGGATCCACGGTGCAGCTGATTCATTTCACGACCAAGGTCGCACGCGTAGTTAATTGAAAGAGCTGACCCCGCTTCATCAGTGACTTTTCAACTGCCATTAAATCGAACAGATTACATGTTCTGCTTAATGAAACAGTACCGTAAATTTATAAAAGTGGTGATATTTTAATTCTTACGCAGTAGATGTTTATTTATCAAATTTATTGCTGAAGCGAGAAGTAAAGAGCTCTGTTACTTGCGTTTACTGTGAATTATTAAACAAATTATTTATAACTAATTAACAAACTCACTGGCTCTGTGGAACCTGTAGGATCATGGGCAGCGCGGACATAAGCACTCCGTACATCCTATCCCGAGCTAACGTTTTCCAATTATCCCCTGTATATTCTACTTTCCTCAAATCATGTATAATGTTATTTCTCCCACCTTATTCTTAGTCTTCCAAATGGGCGTTTTTCTTGCGGCTTTTCTACCAGAAGTTTCCAAGCACCTCTTTCGTCCCCATTCGTGCCACATTTCCTGCCCATCGCAGCCTACGAGACTTAACTGTTCTTATCATATCTGGCTTCCTATACATATCATGTAGCTCACTATTATGTAGTTTTCTCCATTCACCTGTCCATCTCTTTTGATCCAAAAATTTTCTTAAGAACTTTATTCTCAAATACTCGTAATCTTCTGTCCTTTTTTAAACCAAATTATTTATTTTGTTACAAATTTTTCATTACAGTTTTAAATGTAATATTGTATAATAAAAACTCTTATATCATTAATTGAATAAAACTGGTATAAATTTTTATTGTGTTATAATTACTAATTTCAGTCTTAAAATAACTTTTTATTCACTGTACTGTATTGTACCCTGAAAACGTTGACGAAATAGTATTGTTATAAGATATCACTTCCAAATAAAACCGAATGTTTTAATACTCGTACCACTTCCTACCAAACGATAATAATGCAGGGTCAGCAAGTCTTCCTTAAACATCTGATTTTCCATCAACAATTCTCAAGTTCAGATTACATGCTAGGCAGTTGATTTACATCAGTGCGTGTGTTTAGTGCATCTCATCATTTTAAGTGTCACAGTCAAATTTAAAATAATATCTTATTGTTTTTAACTAACAAGTTTGCAGATCTACAAAGACTAAATGGTGAGTTAGAATTTAAATATAATTTTAATTATGCTTATATTAGTATACACTAGTTATTAACAATATTATGTGTTAGTATATATAATTTTACAATTTCTTAAATGTTTCTGGAATGAGACACAGTAAGTGATACCATCCAACAAAATATATTTATACCTTTTTAATATTACTTGTAACGGCATGAAAATTGTTATAAATTATTATCGATAGCTTAACATTACTTGCAATATTCAACATCAAACATTGGTGTAAGGAACAAGTACAAAATATTACAACACATTACAAAACTACTCTCTAGAAAATATTTTTAATAGGCCTACCAGCTTGAATTCGTAGGTGCATAGTAATTAAACTATACATTAGCCAAAATCAGCACAAAATTAACCGCCTACTGAAGATACCAATAAAGATTGTTATATTTAATGAAGTTTATTATATAGCAATTTATTTCAAGCGAGATGTTCTCTTACGTACCATAAATTTACGACACGGGACTCACGGATTTCCTTGCTTCTGGAGAAAGCTACATCCAGATCTATTGTTACGCCTTTAAAATTCCATTGATTGCTTACTTACATACTTAATACAGGCTTTCCACTTTACAGCAGTTTGCCTTTGATTCCTGCTTTCCAGAGATTCCTATCTTCCCATTGTCCATCTTCCATACCCTTCTTCATCATGGCATCATATATTCCCTCATACCATGCTCTTCTAATTCTCCCCCTCTTCCTTCTGCCTGGTACCATCCAATCCAACACCTGTTTAGGCCACTGGTCTTCCAACATCCGTTGTAAATGTCCATACCACTGTAGAGCTCTTTGTTATCCTATCGATAACAGTTTCTTGCATCCATTTCTTGTCTGATATATGTATTTCGAATATGTTGTAGCCTGGATATTCTCATACGTCTCCGTAATCCATCCATTTCTGTCGCCAAGATTCTTTTCTGCATCTTTCATATATTGTCCAGCTTTTTGATCCATATGTGAGTATACTTTCTATTATTGTCTGTATAATCTCTTTTTTTGTTTTCTGGTCAAATTTCTATTCCATAAAAGACCATTCAGGGATCTAATCGCCTTCCTTGCACAATTTACTCTGTTAATAATATATTTTTCACAAGTACCAGATTTATCTATTATAGATCCAAGATATTTAAATTCTTCAACACGTTTAATTATCATATTATTTATTTGTACGTCTTCTGAATTTGCTCCGATTACCATATATTCTGTTTTAATATAATTTATCTTCAGTCCACCTACCTCGAATGCATCTACTAACTTTTTAATCATATATTCTATATCTTCTTTATCTTGTCCTATTATAATCTGGTCATCAGCGAATAATAAATTGTGCAGTAAATGGCCATTAATGTTGATTCCCATTCCCCAACATGGCTTATACCACTTCATTAATACATCTTCTAAATATATCTTGAACAATGTTGGTGACATCCCGCATCCTTATCTTCATCCTTTTGTTATATCAAATTCTGAGGATGCTCTATTTCCAACCTTAATACTTGATTTACAATCAGAGATTCTTTTAATAAAATGTATAAAAGATTTCTCCATTGCCACCCAAAGCTTGTTGATGGGTACAGAGTCATATGCCTTTTCCAGGTCTATAAATGTCATATGAACTTCTTTTCCTTTAGCCAACATCTTTTCTATAATCTGCCTAATCACAAATATATTATCAAGGCACGATTTACCTGCTGTGAAACCTGTTTGTTCTTCTGGTATTTTATTTTGTATTAGTTCCTCTAATCTAATTTTAATAATTGTACTTAATTCTACTAATTTCTGCCATAACACTGATCCCTCTATAGTTTGCTGGAACTCTTTTATTCCCTTTATTTTTGTATATTGCACTAATATACGACAACTTCCACTCATCTGGAATAGGATCTCCTTCTATCACTTTGTTAAAAAGTCTAGTTAAAATTCTTATAATTCCTGAACCACCGTATTTAATTAATTTCATGGTTATTCCTCCTGCCACTTTTCCATTTTTTGCTGTTCTCAACACGTTTCTTACCTCCTCTTCTGTTATAGGTTCTATTAAGTCACCCTTTCCATTATCCAGTGTAGCATAGTCTATAAATTCTCTCCTAGTTTCTGTTAAAAGCATTTTAAAGTATTTCTGAAAAGTTTTCATTGGTACTAAATTAAAATTCTTTGTCATATTATCATTTCGCATGTTTGTAATTGTCCTCCATGCTTGGGCTGACTTTGAATAGCCTACTGTATTCTCTATTTCTCCACGTACCCTATTCCACATTTCTTTTTTATGTTTCCTGACTTCTGCTTTAACCTTTCTTTTAAGTATGTTATAACTTTGATAATCTTCATCTTTCTTGGAACTTAAATATTTTTTATATGCATTTTTCTTTTCTGTTATTATATTAAGTATTTCCTTATTCACCCAATGGTTTTTATGGTGTTTATCATTTTCCAGACAAAGTGCTTCTCTTGCTGCTTCATGTATATATTTTTTGAAATGTTCATAAATAAGGACAGAGTTCCAGTCTTCATCAAATTTTAATTTTTCGGTGAGACGTTGGGCATATAGATTTTTAATACTCTCATCTTGTAGTAAAAATAGATTATATCTACATTTTTCTAATTCATTTTCTATTTCTATATTGTGATTTTTATTTACCTTTTGCCTATTTATAGGGCATACTATCCTAGTTAACAGCATATAATGATCTGTTCCACATTCGAGTCCTCGATTCACTCTAACATCTTGAACTATAATATGTCTCCGTTTCCTCACTATTACATAATCTATTATCCATCTTAGACCTTTAGTGCGTTGTTCCCACGTATATCTATGGATGTCCCGATGTTTAAACATCGAATTCGTAATAATTAGGCCATTCACTTTGCATTATTCTTTTAAACGTTGTCCATTTTCATTCTCAATATCTTCTCCACATGGACCAACTATGTCACCTGTCCCTTTCCATTGTTTCCTATTGAGTTTGAACCCGGGAATCTCGGAATCGGAGTCGTGCAGAGTAACCACTAGTCCACGATGATGATAATGTAATAATTGTAATAATGATAGTAAAAATAATGTAATGATAATAACAATAAAAATATTTGTAACTGCGCAAAGGACTATTACCAAGTAGCTCCGTCATTGTTTCTACGAGCGAATGATCTTCTCACGCAAAATGTATTGCGGGCAGTCTACACATAGGAGATTTTAGGGAAAATAATTATTTTTGGAACTTTAACACTAATTACAAACAATTAACTGGTGTTCAGGTAATAATGTGGCACGTTTTAATTTTATAACATTTTTGATGAGAAAGGTCAATTGCATATTAATTGCATTTACGCCATTCAGAAAAACGTAAATATTAGCATGCTGATTTTCAAGCGATAGAGCATAAAATCATCTATAATGTGACTATCTTTTCAAGTTGAGGGAGTAGTCATACTTTGAGAAATTTATTTTATAAAAGAGACTATTTAAAACAATACGATAAATTGACAGCTCTATTACTCTTCAATTACGCCAAGCGAACACTTGAAATTCGGTTCAGATATTCAGTATATCATAAAGTTTCACTGCGAAAAAAATTGTAAACTTTTAAAGATGTGAGTTCAATTTTCAATTTTTGCCGATTTCATGCGGAATGTCCCACGTGCAAACATGTCCTGCCCATCGCAGTCTACGAGACTTAACTCTTCTTATTATATCTGGCTTCCTATAAAGACCATGCAGTTTCATTGTTATGTAAGTCTTCTCCATTCACCTGTCTGTTCAACTCTCTTTGGTCCAAAAATTATCGTACGTACTTTATTCTCAAATACTTGTAATCTCCTTTCCTCCCTGAAAGTAAGAGTCCATGTTTCACACCCATATAATATAACTGGTAAAATAATAGTTTTATATATTTTCAGTTTAACGTTTTTACAAAGGAGTTGGGACATCAAGAGTGTCTGCAATGCATAATAGCACGCATTTCCAGAATTGAGCCTATGTTTAATATCTTTGTGCATCTCATTCCTATTTGTGATCATTGTTCCTAGGTATTTGAATTCAGCTACTTCCTCAAATCTTCCTCTTATTTTTCATTATATATATATTATATATATATATATATATATATATAATATAATTATAACATCTAAATATACAAGCGTTACTGCTAGAAAGAAAATATACTCTTTAAAAATGCTTACGGTTATAGTACCCACTTGATGGCAGTTGAAACGATATCTCGCTACTCCCTCCCGTGTAACTTGAGAATATATATATATATATATATATTGTTATAACATCTAAATATACAAGCGTTACTGCTAGAATGTAAATATACTCTTTAAAAATGCTTACTTGTTATAGTAGCCACTAGATAGTAGCTGAAACGATATCTCGCTACCTGTCGTGTAAATTGAGTGTGTGTGTGTATATATATATATATATATATATATATATATAAGAAAAAATAATGTTTTTGTTGGTATTCCTGAGTAGCTCAGATGGTTAGAGCGCTAAACGTATAAAGTTAGGAACTCGAGTTCAAATCCCGTCTCAGACATTTATTTTTCTTTTCATAATTATATATAGAGTAGAATTTGCTCAAAGCAGAATCCCATGCGACCTTTTTTTTCACATTAAACCATACATGCAAAACAGTCTTGTCATTAATACATTCATTAAATCGCGTAAGGAATTGTCTGCCATTCGCTCATAGGAAAACGTTAGTAGAAACACTTGTAATGCCCCATTTTGATTATTGTGACACTCTTTTTACAGACTTAAATATTATTTTCACTCAAAGACATTAACGTGTTCACAATTCTAGCGCACGTTTTATTTGTGGTATTCGCAAATTTTACCATGTTACACCGTCCTTGCAACAATTATCGTGGCTTCGTCTAAGAGATTGTAGGACTGTCCATTCCCTATCCCTTCTCTATAATAAACTTCACACATCATCGTCTAATTATTTATGACGCCGCTTCATCAGACTATCCGACAACATAATCTTGACATTCGATCCCATCAGCACATTGTCCTATATATTCCTCCTCATCACACTGTGTATTATTCATTATCTTTTACAGTATCACTTGCCAAAACATGGAATTCCCTTCCACGCTATGTTAGAGACTGTAAAACTATAAAATCGTTCAAAAACAAACTAAATAATTATTTAATAACAAACTAACTTATACACCTCACTGATAGTATTCATCTAACAATAAATAAATTTAATTATTTATGAAAATAATATTAAGGTTAACAAGTATTTTCATTTCTTTGTTTTAAATATTTTATAATCGTAAAATTAATTTTCTATATCTCATTACTTTTCTTTGTATTTTTATATACATTAGACAGGGACAATTTAATATGTCTTGCTTGTATACATTTTATTATTAGTTTAGTCTTAATTTTAACTAACATTAACTGGTTGTATTATAGATCGTAATGTAATAGATATTATCTTTTTGATCAAATTTTTATTTAGTATTTAATATTAGAGTTAATTGAGATTGTTATATTCTGATGGAATATATGTTTGTCCTGGTGAGTGGAAGAGAAGGCCAACATGACTTTAACTCCACCAGGCTCAATAAATAAATCTAAATCTAGACAAAATTCCGCATTATAAAACAATAAAACTTATTAATATTCTTAGATTATGGAGTACCGCGTATGTCTTTGTACGAATCTTGGATTAATTGTAGTTCCGCTGCCGTTGAAAAGTGAAGTATCGTATATATTAGCGACTTCGACGGTAACGCGCGAAAAAAAAGTCCCCTTCAATCAGCGTTAAAAATGTCTGTTAGGCGCGTATCCTGAAATTAAAGTATGCAGTTTCGGTTTCCGCTTACTAACAACACTTTTGTCCACATCCTTTGATTCCTCGCAAATTTCATTCCAAATTACATTGTGTCGTCTTTTAAAAACGGTCTAGCTAACCTGAAGATGCCTTGAAATCATTATTCCCTAGGGATTTACAAGATTTACTAGAGCTTGATTTTGGAGCATCGGTCTGGAAATTTGGAGATTTATCTTCATTTACATTTACTTTTTCGTTTAATAACAATGATACATATATTTTAGCATCTTTATTCCGTAAATTCAGAACGTTGCCTGTGAACGATCGGTCTCAGAACTTAAACTAATTTAAGATTTGACAGTGCAATGGATATTTTTAAGACAGGTATCTGTATTTCGCATAACGGGTGTGAAGTGAGGCCGAGAGAGAAATTTCAGGTACAGATAGAATCTTTACTTGACCCGGCGCCAGGAATCAATCCTAATTATTATTTTTTTCTTTTTGCCTAACGACAATTCAATGAAGTGGAAACTAATTTATTTCTCTCTATCTTTCCGCTTTATAAAGATTTTTGATTAATCCTGTAGAAATATCGTTCCGTTTCAGCGTTGGACAGAATCCATTTTATAAAAAATAAATATTATTTTGCCGGGACTAATAAATTTGTTCACATTGGACAGATTTCCGCATTATTCATGTTCCGGATTAAAAAAGTTTGCTGTATATATATATATATATATATATATATCAAAACATTATCTACGCGATATATCCATAGAGAGAATAACAGTATGCCTACACCAGTAATATCGGCCGCGATGGACTAGTCTAACGTTCCTTCCTCTGATCCTGAGGTCGATAGATTTTTTTATGGATGGAAAAATCCAAGGAACAAGTCCTCCGGGATGGACTTTAAGCCGTGGGTCCCGAGTCTGAAAATGTTCAGGCAAATAAAGAACTTTAAGCCTGGATAAAGTGGCTTCTAACCAACATTTACAGACGTCCTTCATCCTATTAATACCTTAATTGCCTACTTGATGTCCTGTTAGGTTGGTATGTTGACAGCATACCGTTTATAACCGCTCTAAGGAAATAAGTGCAACTAAATTAACTTGGTCTAATAACGCTAATAAAGGAGGGGTTAAGGCCCAATATTAGGCTGTTATGCTATTGTAGATCGAGATTTTAGAATATACCAATACTAGGCTATTCTAGACATTCAATTTAAAATCACAAAACATTATGAATCCCGATCATCGTGACAAATGATCTTGTTTTGATGGCATGTTTGATTGTAAAGTGGGTATCTGTTAATTCTTCGGAGGGTTAAATTAAGTCATGTACGAATATCAGAATTAATGAGGTACATATTAGAAATGAGCTAAATATTTTAAAACTTTTAGATAAAATAAAAGAATCTAGAAAAAACTGGAAAGAACGTGTTCAAAGAATGAAAGATGATCGGATTCCAAAAATTATACTTAATTATAAACCAAGAGGGGACAGGAATATTGGTAGACCGAAAAAGAGATAGATTGAACTTTTTGAATGAGAATCTATGAGACTGGAACAAGCCACGTGGTCTTAATCCGTGATTGTTGATGATGGTGATGACAAATGCCAGTATTTTATTTCCCATTTTTTCTATAGATAAGATGCCTGTGTCGAGTTAGGTAGTAAATCCTAGATAACTTCATAGTTAACTCATCCTTATCCCTATCACTGACCGTAACTATGTTTTATGACGAGTTCACATCACTTACCGAGATCATAATTCCTCTTCCAATTACGCAAAACCGTGCAGCTTTTACTTGAATTTTTGTAGCTAGTACCTGGGTTAGAAATATGTCCACCTGAATAAAAAACATTAAATTAATTTCATTAAGTCAGTTTGTATTATATGAGGGTAAGCCATAGCACAGTTGGTTAATGCAATACACTATAAATCGGTAGTTCGTGTGTTTGAATCCCGACTGTGTCAGGATTTGTAATGCTGGCCTAAATCTTCAGAAGTTCTGGGGGTCGACTCATCCTCCAACGGAAATGAGTGCCAAACGTTTGTAGTGAGAATAAAGGCAGTCAATACTGGCAAACCAGTTGACTTCTCTAGCAGGTTGGGGCCTTAACCTCTTAAAACTTTGGGCTTTTAGGACTGTAGTAGGAAAACTTTAACTTTACCATAGATTTTATATGTAGGAAATAAACTTGTAGGGGCTTCTATGCCACCGTGCCAACTACAAAAATTCAAATATAAAACAAAGAACACACAATTACACCAAGTGAATAATTACCTGAGAGAAAAATATATATGTGTGTGTATGTCCACCTTGGTGGTCTCGAGGTAGCGTGCTGCCTTGTTTACGAAGTGGGCCCGGGTTCGATTCCCGGTCGGGACAGGCTCCTGGGTGAGGCTTATTTTGGGATTTTTCCTCACCTGTAAGACAAATGTCAGGAAGCTTTGGGCCCAACGGTCCCCGGAAATTATCCGGCCATCATCATCCTCATCATTATCATCATCATCGTTCTTCATCGGTGTGGAAAGCAACGGGAAGCTACCACACCTATAATTACCTAGTAAAGCTGCAAAGCATAGCATGAAAATGCTATGATTACAAAGGAAGACCTGCCCTCGGGCAGAATAACTATGGATGGACGGATATATATATTATATGTACATTTTTAAAGTGAAAAATACCTTAAAATGTAGTTTTTAATACACAAGTGATCTTCTTGGTGATAAAATATTAAAATAAACAGTCAATATGCTTAATTCACCAATTAATGATTAAAGTGGTCAAAAACGGTTCTACAGCTAAGCTGTCATTCTCGAGACCACTCAATATCTGATCTTGAGAATGACACCTCAGGTGTAGAAACATGTTGACCATTTTAATCATTAATTGGTGAATTGGGCATATTGATTGTTTATTTTAATTAAAATAAAGTGACTAGTTGAGCTCAAAGTAACCTAAAATCACCATATTTACAGTATTAGTATGCATTAGTCATTGCTCAGAAAGTGTAGTTAACTTATTTAAAAAAACCGACTAAAACATGTGAATGCTAAACTAATCTGGTGTACACTATCTCGCCCATGTTCTCACTCTCATTTGCCAAAACTAACACTAACTTGCCCATTTTCTTAACCTGATTTGCCTGTTAATGTAGGTGGAGTCATAGGATATGAGTAAACATGTTGCTAATTGGGCATAGCGGGAACGTATGTTACCACATTGGCAAACATGATGCTAGAAGTAATTTGTTCTCCGATCGAATATTCATAGGTGGTACTGTGGTAGAGAATAGCCAACTTGTATAGTGGAGAATAAAATGTTTAAAGAGAGGACATGGGAACTGTCAACCATTGCATGCTGAAACGTACTTTGAAATTTCTCCCAGAGAAGCGTTGTGGTATACCAAGGCCGTGTAAAAAATGCCATTTATAATTGCAAGACACATAAATTGAAGCCAAATTCCAGCCATGGCAACCTGCCGTGCGTATCAGATGGACTCGCAGCTTAACTTAGAAAGGAGTGGAGTGAGGCGGGCGCAGGGCGGACGACAGGTAGTGAGGATTATTCAATCCATCAAGTAACTTGTTGTGTTACTTCCCTGTAGTTTAAGTGTGAGATTTGGAACTAGTTAGTTAAAATGACGGATATTTTATTTTGGACACAGCCTTGGTACATCACAATGCTTCTCTAGGAGAAATTTCAATGTAGGTTTCGGCATTCAATGGTTTATGGTTACCTTACGAATATAAAGAAACTAGAGTAGGTTATAAGATCTTCATTATTACAAAGTCTTTATTTTTATCATATATCTAAAAAGTACTTGTGAGTGTAAGTAAGCCGGCCAGTAAAATCTCATTAAGTAACCCTTCAATTGCGTAAATGACACGGATTTCACAATAATTTCAGTTACACATAGAATAATCACCGACCTTCGTTACAGAATATATGTTAAAATTATGTCCTTGTACTACCACACATTTCTGACATATTTTAGGAAAATTTTGATTCACAATTTCAGAAGAATAATTAATGCGTGTGAATTCACGAAGTCGCAGCATCTCACGTTATTCTTACACAGAGAAAGGAGCCTCAACAAAGCGACTCCAGCGTACTTCATTCCGCGGTAAAACCTTCAACTTATCCCCACTTCTTCCTTGCTTTCTGGCTACCTCTTTTATACTCCTTCTCCATGACAGACATGACTCTGTCCTTGAGAATACCAAAATAAGACTTGTCTCTCAATAGAATCACAAATTTTCCTAAGGATATGATCAATAAATCCCAATTTCCTCATTTTTATGTAGATATCAACGGGTTCTTCATTCATCTATTTTTATAGTTTTTCATTAAAATTTCTAGTTGGTAAAAATATGCGAAGGATCTTCCTCAGACACCTGTTTAAAAACTGCAGGCTCATTATCTTAGCAATCACTTTCTTGGTTTCACTTCCATTTCTGACACGTTTGACGAAGGTTTGGATTCAAAATTTGATATGAAGAATTCATCATCATGAACGTATTTGGATTTAGGTAATTTGAGCCTGTTCTTATGAGATCTCAAGGTGTGGTTGGTCAGTCCATCTTAATTTTGGCCTTTCTTTATCTCCCAGTCCTTTGATACTGCAATGCCAAATTATAGGAAAGCGAGATGTGTCCATTCTTTGGACAAGTCGTAACCAGTTGCTTTGATAATTCTGAATATCTTTAATTATATTTTGAACTTTTAATTTTTCGCGTATATCTTGTTTCTTTGCTTGTCCATTTTTTGTTAAACCTAGGAGTAGACTTAAAAATCTCAACTATGCCGCTTGCAATTTTGATTTTAGTTTTCGTTGCTGTATTTCAGTTCTGATTTTCCAGTTACATTGTATAATCAAATTGTAACATCGTTCAAGAACAAACTAAATAATTATTTAATAACAAACTAACTTAAACACCTCACTGATAGTATTCTTTTAACAATTAACAAATTAATTATTTATGAAAATAATATTAAGAATAACAAATAGTTTCATTTTGTTTGTTTTAAATATTGTATAGCCGTAAAATTAGTTTTCTATATCTCATTATTTTTCTTTGTTTATTATATACATTAGACAGGGACAATTTAATATGTCTTGCGTGTATACATTTATTATTAGTTTTAGTCTTAATTTTAGCTAACATTAACTGGTTGCATTATAGATCGTAATATAATAGATATTATCTTTTTGATCAAATTTTTATTTAGTATTTAATATTAGAATTAATTGAGATTGTTATATTCTGATGTAATATATGTTTGTCCTGGTGAGTGGAAGAGAAGGCCACATGGCCTTAACTTCACCAGGCTAAATAAATCTAACCTAATCTAATCTATAATCTCAATTTGTTTGAAGTTACCATTTGTTTACCGAATGTTATTATTATGATTATGATTATTTAATTACACTTCTGTAGATATGAAGAATTAATGTGTGTAAATTCAAACTTTCTTAAAATTTACAGAAATTGGATCGGTATAAAATATAATTTCAACATATTTTGTAACAAAGCTAGCTGTATGTTCTAACAGTAATTGAAGCTGAGCGTCCAACTGTGAAATACAAAAATAACGTTAACCATGATTTGAGAGAAGTGAAGTAGCCTATATATATATATATATATATATATATATATATATATATATACGGAGACATTACGACCGCGTTACCATGAACCCCCGGATTCAATATTTCCAATGAGTTTGTAAATTATTTGGGAGTCACAATATTAAACGAAACTTGCCAATTGTGATAGTACACACTACAATAAAATTCATATGAGTTTACTTATAGATATATGAGAAATACTTTTACTAACCCATAGAAATATCATTCTTGGTAGTACATGTATAAAATAAATATATTAACTGTTCTGGATATTTCTCGGATAATATAATTCAGTTAGTTCAATTTATTATTTTTAAATACATCAATTACTCCTACCTGCGTATATGTTTCTATAGTCAACTTGCTGACAGGCTCTTTTAATATTTCTAGTGCAATATTTTCCATCTGAAACGTGATAAAAATATTCTTAATTAAATTCACTTTTATAAAAATTAATATAAAGTTAATACAACTGAATTAAGGATTTAGAATATAGTTATTTATTTAAAATGTTCCATATTGAGTGGTTGCATGTAACATAAATATTACAAGAATTGTACGTTGTAAAGGTCGACATTATTTTGGAATTCGTTTAAAACTCCCAATCAAAATGTACTTGAGGTTTTAAACATTTAACCTCTCTCTGAATATCTCATTTCAATGACTTCTTTATATTAATTTATTATATATAAGTTACGTATTGTAAATCTTATGAAGAATGAGAGAAATTCTTCATATTTTCTATCTAACATAACTTTTTTATAAAATTCTGTTTATAAACTAAAATGGGGAACGTAATACTATGAAATAAATTAATCAAGCAAGACTACAATAACAGTGAGTTACATGGTCTTTGTTGGAAACCATGTAATAAAACCAGTTACGTCTCGTTGGCTGCGATGGGCAGAACATGTGGCACGAATGGGGAATAAAAGATGGGTATAGAAGCTTCTTGTAGGAAACCAGAGGGAAAACGCTCAGTTTATAGACCAAGAATGAGGTTGGAAAATAACATTAACTATGATTTGAGGGAAGTACATTTTACAGGGAACGATTGGAAAGCATTAGCTCAGGCTAGGGATGTAATGATAGCTTATGCCCACGCGGCCATGAATGTGTGGTTTCGATAATACTAATTATTTATTTAGTTAAGGAAAAATAATGCATCATCTTTTGAGAAATACTTAAGGAAGGGATTATTTACTTTTCATTAATTAAAAATAATCACTCATTTTAAATATCAGGCTAAAAACAGCACTTTACGGTCATTTTATAGATCTTAATTACTGAAGTAAAATGTAGTATCAAATAATAAATTGATGTAAAGTTTAATTGTAAACTAGCCAGTGATAATTTGACCGTAAATTTCTCAAAAAATACATTTCAGTTGATTTGTTCTACACAATTTTATTTTTGTCTATTGCTTTGTGTATTACTCTTAGACTTCGTGAGTTATATAAAAAATATGAGATACTACGTTTTTATGGCCCTTGTGATCATGTTTATGTACTAAGTAAATTATCCTGTATTCAGAGCTACCAACCTAATTTATTTCTTACCAAGCTCTAGTCGCTGCTCAATTTACAAACTGAAACATTTAATATTATAATATCTTCAACTTATATCCAACTCAGGGTCGGGTCGAAGGATGAATGAGATGAAGCTCCTATACTTATAGAGGTCTGTGAACGACAAGAGTGTTGGTCGACCACGCCTGACGCACTGCCACAGGGGCGGTACAACGAAATTAAACGAAATGGATGAGATTAAATATGGAGAAATAGTGGAATGAAATTTGTTTGCAGGTGAAAAATGGAGAAACCCCGAGAAAAAAGCCAGAAATAGATTTCGTCCACAACGAAACCCACGGAAGTGACCCAGACGCGAACTCGAGACCCCAGCTGTGATCTAATAACCCTTAGAATCAAGATTTTAAAAATACGTTACGAACACCATTGAGGCTACTGTGTTAAAGTTTTAAGAAATGTAAAACAGTACCTGCTATCTCAGTCGTCCTCAATAATCAGGAGTGTTGTTTGTAGGAGGCCTTTCGATAACTTAAGTTTCATCTTCTGCTTTCAGTTTGGTACTGACTGTTGCTGGTAATTATTTTGTACAGAGGGTTCACATTACTGGGTACGTTCTCATTTAACAGGTGTTTTTGTAGTTTCCTTGATAATTTCTAACTCTTCAACAACGTTGATTTTCGATGTATCGTTTTCTCTATTCAGGATCGATGATACATTGTCTACTGTGTTGAATTGATGTCCTGCTTATACTATGTGTTGTGAAAGTAGAAGCAGGACAGCAATTCAACACAGTAGACAGTGTATTATCGATCCTGAATAGAGAAACAATACATCGAAAACAAACGTTCTCGAAGAGTTAGAAATTATCAAGGAAACTACAAACAAACACATGTTAAATGAGAACGAACCCAGTAATGTGAACCCTTTGTACGAAATAATTACCAGCAACAGTCAGTACCAAACTCAAATAAGAAGATTATACTTAAGTAATCGAAAGGCCTCCTACAAAACAACACTGCTGATTATTGAAGACGACTCATTTCTCAGGTACTGCTTTACATTTCTTAAAACTTTAACACATAGAAGTTTATTTATTTTATCAGCAAATTAAAGTAATTAAAATATTTGTTTTAACACTAATGCATTGATGATAATATATACTTACAGACTCGGTTAATTTATCAGCGGTGGACATCAGCATGTACAATGTTGTTATATTGAATATATAATACTCCAGTTGAATGTAATTGTATTTGTTCTTGAAGAAAAATATGTACAAATCTAACAAAACTTCAATAAAAATTGTAAAAATATACAATGCTAATCGTGAGCCATATGCATAATTCAGTAATCTGGAATTCTAACTAAATCTCCATGAATCATTCGAAGCTTCTCCAGTTGATTTAACAAAGTATTTGTAACTTTCCCGTCATTAGCTCGTATCTTTATAATTATTGCATTCCAGCATTTTTGTTCAAGATCAAATAGTATTATTATGTATTGACAAAAATATAAATATAATATGACAGATAATTGCCGAGGAATCAAATTTAATATATCTAGAATATTTGTCGCTCTCTTATGCAATAAATTATCTACCAATGAATTCAAAAATATAAATAATATTGATCCAAAATAAGCAATATATAATAAAATCTTGCAGTTAACTACTTTTTTATCCTCTCTATTGTTATTTAAATACGAGATAATTAATTCCACATTTTCTATTCCATTACAAATATTCGGCAAGTATTTATCAAAGTAGCTGCTTAAAAGGCACACGATCATGCCTCGACAAATTTGCATCCATTCATTGTAGTAGTCGAATCTGGTAGTTCCAAAATTTACGAAGTATATAGGAAATATTCCAGCAAATATAAATCCCCATATTGTGTCAAAAGATACAATTTTATGTTTTAAAAAACGAACGTTGTTTTGTAGAATATTTTGAATTGTAAAAATTCCGAATATTTTTGATACAATTGCCATTAATCTTAGATCTTTATAAAATCTTACATCCGATGACTTTTTCCTTTTGAATATGTTCTGCGTAGTCGATTGAAAACTCTATTTCCTTTAAACATGTTTTTCATGGTATTTTAAGTTCTGCTTTAAAGTATTTTGAATAATTTAAATGACGTATTTTTGTTCATACGCTAGGCATTTAATAGGCCTACTGACTTATCAAATTTACCGTTCCAACCAATCACTGTTGACTATCATTGAAATGTATTCGAAATTAAATTTCAAACCTGATCTGAAAGGTTCGGAATTATCGAATCTGACTCGCAAATATTTTCTGTTATTAAGCTAAAAGAACACAGAAGGTTTTACTATTAAAATATTATATTGGTTGTAAACATAGTGTTAATTTATTGTGATCAATATAATCAGCAGAAGATTACTTCAGTAATGATAAAAATTAATATATGATTTTTAATTCCTTCATACTTTAGACTAAATTTGTTACACAATAAATCCAATTAAATAATATTACCATGTATAAAAGTGTAACTTATTTACAATTTGTAAATATTCTCTATTAAGAAATTAATTCACAAAATGCTCTTTTAATTTAATCAATTGAATAGTCTTTACAATACCATGTTTTTTTTGGCCTTAGACTATTCATTCCGGTCGTGAATTATGACAAAGTAGAACTTTTCTAGTAGTGTTCTTGATAATTATAATGTCTGCAATTGGGGAATTTATTTCACATTCCTAATATTTCCAGTGCAAATTACTGACTAACAGAATAACCATAGCCCTAATGAAATTATAGTTCAGTTTTTTTTGATATATTCAAATATTTTGTGAAGTTTAACAATATGATCAGAAGTTTGTAGCTGACAGACGTTAATCTGATCCAAAAAATAATGCAATTACAATTATATATATATATATATATAATTATATATCGGATCTGGATAGTACGGTCGGTATGTATTTTATAGATAATGGGGGGTTAGATCTAAAGTTGTAAGTAGAACTTGATCATTTCGAAGGGGTCGTGGAAAAGTGGGTTACATTTTCCTCATACACATAATAATTTTAATTTTGGTACACTGTCATTACGTTTATATTTGCTTTACTACAAACTTTCAGTATGCTGTTAGAAGTTGACCTTGTTTTCTTATATCGACAAGCCAGCTTTGTTTGATTTTGCATTAATGTACACACAACTATACCAACTAATAATTAAATGTTAACAACATATGTAACATTTTATGTCCATTAGTTATGCACGTTTTCTTGCCAATAGGCTTGCCTTATTATTTACACAATTATATGATATCTCATTTAACATATATTACGTCTGGAAATGTCAGACTAAATAGTTTCATTTTATAACTTGCTATTCAAACATATATCCTGTAACATAAAGAGAGGGTTAATACACTTCGATTCGGATGTAATATCAATAATGATGATAATACTAACTAAAATAATAATAATACTAACAATAATAATAATAATAATACTTTTATTTATATACAGAATGTTAATGTTTACACGTCTTTCAGTACCTAAAGTTTTATTTTTCTTCTCCACTCGTCTCTCTCCATCCAATCCATGTCCTCCAGTCCTCTTGCTCTCATTCCAGTTCTTATATCTTACATCCATGAGTTTCGAGGTCTTCCTCTCCACCTTCATCCAGGTGGATACCATTCCAATGTTTTCCTGGGTAATCTTTCTTCTTGCATTCGTCGTACGTGCCCATACCAATTTAATTGTTTACACCGTATATAATCTACTATTGAATAACCAATATTCATTTTTTTGTCTTATGGCAGTATTTCTTATTTTATCTAATTTTGAACATCTTGCTGCTCACCTCAAGAAATCCATTTCCATCGATATAGGTTTTTGTTCTAAGTTTTTGTTGAATTTCCAAACTTCAGCTCCATATGTGACAGTACTTCTCACTATTGAATTACATATTTGTAACTTATGTTTCCTGGTTATATGTCTGTTCCATATGACTCCATTCATCATTGCTGTTATTGCTCTACCTTTATTTTATTGTTCTTAATATCACTTTCTTGTTTATCCTCTTTATCTAATTTTACTGCAAGATACTCTTTGCTTTTGCCGTCTTGGTTTATTTCCGTACGGCTTTAAATCTTTAGGCGTTTTAGCATTGTTATGTTTTCTTGTGACAACAGGAAGCTGGCCTGATGCATCAACCCCACACCTGGAGGACCAGGTAATTTTTGGTCAAGGTTTTCTTCCTCTAGCCTTTGTCACACCAATGACGAACTGCAAGACAGCAGTATCTGTACCCTAGGTAAGGGGCCCTCATAGGGTACTATCAGCCGGGCGTACTGAACCCTGGTTTTTTAACGAGGTTTTTACTCCTCCCCCTCACACTTTATTATTATTATTATTATAATTATTATTTTTATTAATAATACTAATAATAATATTAATAATAATGTAGAAATGAAGAAATGAGGCTTTTAATAAGCTCATGGATAAAATAAAGGTATCAAAAATTAAATATTGTTTTTAAGCTGAGTAGTTGAAGTGGAGCAATATAAGGATGATTGGAGAGACAATGTTCATAGAATGAAAGCAAAACGTATACCAAAAAATAATTTAGAATATTTATGTCAAAAGCTAAAAGAAATGTCGGTAGGCCGATTTTTCAATACTGTAAAAGTCTATGAGACCGGAACAAACTTTAGAGGTTTTACCCGTTAAAGTTGATAATAATGTTGATAATAATAATAATAATAATAACAATAACAACAATAACAACAATAATAATGTTTCGCATTCAGTTTATTAATTAATTTATTTTTTAAGGGACGTTGGGATAACAAAAGTCCGTGTAATACGTAATAGCATGCATTTCCAGAATTGAGCCCATTTTAAATTATATATGACCAAATTGCTTTATGTAACTATTGTTCCTAGGTATTTGAATTCAAAAATTTCCATCATATGTCATTAACTGTCCATTTCCAATTATTTAATTAATTTATATGCGATAAAGTAAAAGTAAAGTGTTCCCATACAGGCCTCAGGAGGCCCTTGGGGTAGTAGGAGGTTAAGGCTCCCACTTTTTCTAGACAATCGGCACTTTATGTCAGCCGGGTTGTCAGCCCTGCGTGACGGCCGCCTTTACCCCCAGAACAAGCGTCTGGTACTCATTTCTGTTAGAAGCTGAGTATACCCCAGGGCCATAGTGCCACCAGAAGGTTTGGGTCAGTTTAAAAACCCTGAGCCCACCGGGACTTGAACCCTCGACCTTCCGGTTTGTAGCGCAGTGCCTTAACCACTACGCTACGGCGTGTCCCAATTTTATGCGATACCATATTATATTCAGTTTTTAATGAAGTTTACTTTCAATCCACATTGTTTTATTATTTTTAATTTTAAACAGAGAATTTGTTAAATTTAATTTGTAAGTGTAGTTTACATACTATATATACCTTATACAGAGTGTATTAAAATTGATAGCGTAAACCGAAACGGTTGAAAATATACGATAATAGAAGCAAAGAAGTTATATTAAATGTGAGTCGGCAAACAAGTCATATGCGAGTAATTGCAAATGTTTGGTTACAAGCCACCACTGACTTCATTAATAAACATCGTCCTAATTAGTACAAATTAATTTAACAAGTAGACTTTTCGTTTAATTGTCATATTATGTTGCCTCAAAATTCACTCATAGCTTAACCTACCAAAGAATTCAATAATTACTTTATTTTATTTATTTAGCAGTAATATTGTACATTCATACCTGTTGAAGTGACGTCCGTGTATCTGGTTGCAATATTGAAATCGTTTCTGCAATGAATTTCGAAGTCTTACATATACCCCGGAGCATCTCGAAATTCTTGACAAGCATATACGATTCTCTGCGTAGGGCCCTATTTTATTTCAACGGGAGTGCTGCACAATACACTTTTGAGATGACTCCATACACGAAAATCCAAAGGATTGAGATCACGTGGTCGTAGAGACCAAGGCACAGGACCTCCTCGACCTATCCAACCTGGACCATATCTCCTCGTCAGATTCTTCTTACAGGAACTGCAAAACGTGCCGGTGCTACATCATGCATGTCCCACATACTCTGACGTTGCTCAAAGAGAACATTCTCAAGCAGTTCTGAAAGACTCCGCCGCAGAAATAGAATATACCTCATGAGTCCATTGAAAGAATGCAAGGCGCAATGACACGATCATATAGTCTCCCTAACCACACATTCAATGAAAAAACGTTGGTGACGCATGAACAGTAAGTGGGTTTATTTCGTTCAATAAATGTTTATTATATTTACTTATACAGGCTTTTCACTTTACAGCAGTTCGCCCTGAATTCCCGCTTTCCAGAGATTCCTATCTTCCCATTATTCTTCTTCCGTACCCCTCTTCATCATGGCATCATACCAGGTTCTTCTACTTCTCCCCCTCTTCCTCCTACCTGGTACCATCCAATCTAACACTTCTTACAGGCTGTGTATTATGATAGTTAAAAATACCATCAGGTGTGATCCCTTCTTCGTCAGTAAATAAAATATTATTTGTAAAATAAAGATTGACTACAGTCTGTTGTTGCTTCCACTGACAAAAAATTCACCCTAAGACCAAAGTCTGGATCACTGAGACATTTAACTCTTTGGAGGTAATAAGTGTACAGTGAATTGCAATGTAAAATTCTCCCTGCACTGTTGTGGCTTGGTACTGGTAGTCTTATGGCAATTCTCCTCGTTGAAATTCCTCAACTTCAGGTGTAATGCGTGCAGGCCAAAATGCTCCTCTGCCACGTACGAAACTATTTTATTCTCTTAGACGCTGATATATTCTTGCAAATGTGCGACATTCCGGGTGTCTTTGATGAGTATATGTTGACTGTACAAACATGCATGCAGCCTCCCTTGCATTTCCGTTAGCCCTACCATAGAATAAATGCATGTCCGCATACTCTTCTTTCTGGTATGATTCCATTTTGAGTACGTAGATTTCAGCCCACCTGACACTGTTCAGACAAGTGATCTGACTGCTTCGACTGTGTAGTGTATTGTCTGTCGTATAGGGTGAATCATAAATATGGCTATACGTTTGATCGCGTTGTGTGATGAAAAATTACCATTACAGGAAATATTAAATTACCATTGGACGGGCAATTATTCAAATTACAACAATGGAATAAAACAAAACAGTGTAGAACTTACGTCATTAGTCAAAATGGCGTTGAATATGCAATAGCAAATTACAATTGCTGCATGGGCAATAACGTATGCTAATGGTCGTGAGGCCGCAAGACGGGCAAGACGTGAGTTTAACGTAGCATTGCAGCCGTCGACATGCTGAAATTAGTGATTGAGGAAGAAATTAAAGCTATTCCTCTAAACATGTATCATAACGCAATAAATGACTTCCCAAAGTGTTTCCAATTATGCTTGGATGTAAACGGCGAACAGTTTGAAGCAATAAAATTACTTACTTAGTGTTGTAAAAATTTGTTTTGTTCTATTGTTCTAATCTGAAGGATTCCCTTTCCAATGATAACATCATATTTCCTTTAATAACAACATTTTCGTCACAAAATGCCATCAAATGTATAGCCATATTTCTGAATCACATATGTATATGGTTTGATTACAGCTCTACCTTTTTACTACTATCAGTTTTGCAAATAAGAGCACATCGCGGACCGCTTCTAAGTTCGCAACGAGTGTATCATATAATATTTATAAACGCGGTCCACCGCTATGGTCTCGAGGTAGCGTGCTGCCTTGTCACGCAGCGGGCCCGGGTTCGATCCCCGGTCGGGACAAGTTTCCTGGGTGAGATTTTTTTCGGGGGGTTTTCCTCACTTTTATGACAAATGTCAGGAAACTTTAAGGCCCAAACGGTCCCTGAACATCATCTGGCCATCATTATCATCAATATCACATTCGCCTAATTAGCTTAAGTTTAATTAAAGGCCTCTCCTGGCGCATCATTACCACCACCATCAACTCACATATCATCGGGATAGCGAACTCCACCTTCCAGGCGCCCCAGCCCAGAAGTGGGTTACAAGTTTGCCATGCAAGGAGAGAACACCATAAATGTCAACTTGGGGCATTTAAAAAAATTACAACACAGGACGTCAGAGTCGGCTCATAACCACATATTCGCAATAATAAATCTCGCACACGGTTTGTTTGCGGACCCATGTTTAGTGGAACTTATTAGCCTCTATTTCAGTATACTTTAAGCCATTTAAATTTGCGGTATTAATTTTGATACACCTGTATAAAATCTACTAGTGTACTAGTGATTACCATTCTCGCCTCTCGTTTCAAGGTTTGCCTATATTGTAGGAACACTTTACGTTACCTTCCCCACAGTTCAGCCTAAAAATGTACAATTATTGATATTGCAAGTTAGATATATTCCAACTTAAATTCTACCCCCTTAAAGATAAAACTTTACAAGAAATTTGAAGCCGAATTCAAACCTGGCCCGGTTCTCGCAAAGAAACTAACGTTTTGAGTCCCGTGTCGTAGATTTACGTGAGGTAAAGGAACCTCAAACCAGAAAATAAAGGCCATTGAGCAAAATTTGTTGGTCCTTTAATGTCAAGTTCTATAGTATTTTTAGATACTCTTGTTAGACAAATTAACCAAAATAACATAACACTAATGGTATATACACGTTATGCGGTTAACAGGGCTAAAGAAACGTCGATAGGATAATTTAGGAATAAAATAATATAGCTTCAAAATGGAACAATTGAACATGCTGAACTTACTATTGCTTATTTTGTTATATCTGTCTTTGAAAAATCATATATTTTTTTATAAAATTCTTTGTGATACATTTTCTTGTAGTTGTTTACTACTTATTTCTTATTTACTCTCTTGTTTTTGTTTGAACAGGGACTAAGACACACGCATAGCCCAAGGCGAGGACTTAAAATCACATATCCAGCTGTGAATTGAACTCGGATCGTAGGAATGGAAGGTAGGGAGTTGATCGACAACGCCACGGTAACGTACATAGATTTATTGCAACTTTCTCATGTTGTTAGCCATTGTCGCTTGAGACAACGCCTTAAACTCATTCTATTATCATGTTCCCTCTAGCATAGGGCCTACTACTCAAATTTTTGAATAAGAATACCGTAATCATATTCTGTCTCAATGTTACTAATGTTGAGAGTCGAACAAAACAATGGTTGAAATATTGTATAAATCCATAGTATGTTTGCCTTCATTACCTGAAGTACCTTCTTAAGAACTCATTCTCAAAATTTAATAGACTATTTTGTCACAAGCGAAGGAGTGAATATACACCAATCTAATTTACAACTCGCTTCAATTTCAACCATCGCAGTCAACTATTTTTGAAATATTATCAAAATTAACTTCTTAAACGTTACCCACAATTTTTCAGAAACAGTGTAACTTGTTTCGCAAATGTCTTGAATACGTAAGCTACTAAATACAGAAGGCCGCTCTACCAAAACATTGTTACACAACAAATTCAATTAAATACTCGTAATAATATATAAAGTACTTATCTTATTCCCTTTTAACAATATTATTTATTTAAAATTTTGATTTTCATCAAGTAAACACCAACTCAATTGATTATTTAAAAATTTAATTCATTAACGCCGTAGCGTAGTGGTTAAGGCACTGAGCTACAAGCCGGAGGGTCGAGGGTTCAAGGCCCGTTGGAGTCAGGATTTTTAAACTGACCCAAACCCTCTGGCGGCACTATGGCCCTGGGGTCGACTCAGCCTCTAATGGAAATGAGTACCAGACGCTTGTTCTGGGGCTAAAGGCGGCCGTCACGCAGGGCTGACAACCCGGCTGACATAAAGTGCCGATTGTCTAGAAAATGTGGGAGCCTTAACCTCCTACAACCCCAAGGGCCTCCGGGCCTGTTGTGGGATCACTTTACTTTACTTTGTTTTTAAAATACAATAGGAAGTAACATTAAGAGGTTTGTTTAATAATTTAAACATTTTGTCTGTTAGAGTTGATTTTGTCGAACATGTTTCAGAGCTTATTAGCCCCATCGTCAGCGATTACAGACATGAATGTTTTCATGTTGTCGGCCCTGATTTTTTATTTCTGCTCTCTTTGCCTCTGGTCCAATGAATTTACTAATGAGGTTCGTTTCTGCGGGAATTTCAAAGTTCATAATTCTTTCCTTATTCTTCTGTATATAGATTCTTTCCCATAGGAAATAATTATGAACTCTGAAATTCTCGCAGAAAGGAACCTCATTAGTAAATTCATTGGACCAGAGACAAAGAGAGCAGGAATCAAGAATCAGGGCCGACAACAGGAGAAAATTCAGTCTGTAATCGCTGAAGATGGCGCTAAGAAGCTCTGAAACATGTTCGACAAAATCAACTCTAAGAGGTAAGAATGAACAGACAAAATGTTTTAATTATTAAATTGTGTTTCAAATTGGAGTTTTAATTTCTTTGGACAATTCACTCCCGTTCTCTACGTCCCGGTCGAGAATTATCAGGAATATAACAAAAACTGTCGTTGTATTCCCCATGATAATCTATTGAAGAAAATGTAAAATTCTTCCAAATATCCATTAAAATAATATTTTTTTTATTTTTCATACATTTATCCATTAAAATATTACGTCATATTTCATGTTAAAAGTTAAGTATTTACATCTCGAGAGATAGATGGATAAATAGATAGATAGATAGGTAGATAGAGAGAGAGACAGAGAGAGAGAAGAGAGACAGAGATAACTTCTGGGCCGTGACACATAAGCTCATATTTTCTCGACTTTTCACCTGAGCCTCAAAATTGGAAAACGTCTTGACCACGGCCCAGGAACTCGGAATAATTCATGACTCTGGCCGTAAAACCTGAAAATACGGGTACAATTGGAGACCACGGGGAAGAACATGGAACGTCAGAAAAACCAAGAATACAGAAAAGTTAATATTTATGTTGATCATTATGTTTTATTATATCATAATATTTATGTTCTTTATTATAATAAACTATATATAAATGTAATCATAATCGAGTTATTTGTTTTACGTGAGACAGAATGTATTAGAAGAATATATTATATGTAGCCTAAAATAAAGAAGTAACGCTAGATTTACATGATATGGTCACTTTGAAAAATAATTATTTTACTAGGAATAGTTTATTTTGTGTGTTCAAAATATTAATTGAGTGTCTTAAAATATAAGAATGAAGGTACATCCGCATATTAAGTAGTGTCATGTATGTATATTTAGGATATATATAACGGAAATAATTTAGTTCTTATTCCCCGGTGTTGACGAAGCTCCGTTGTATTGTTCCAACTGTTGATAAATGACGACGAAATAGGTTGCAGTGGCCGTCAAAATCTGAAAAAAAACAATACTTTTATTTAAAATCAAATAATATTATAAAAGACATAATTGTGACTGGAAACCTTAATCATCAAATATGATATAACCTCTTGCTATTGATTTTAAGGAAACTATTTTCAATTTCAATTCTTTTTGATTCTCTGGTCATTTCCATATCAATTCTTTTTTATTCTCTGTGTCGCTATTCGAAGCTTAACATAAAAAGGCTGAAAGTTTTTGAAGTTCACTGCGATTCGTTCAGCACAAACCTCACGTGGAGTGAACGAGGAACGAATGCGGATCCACATTTTGAGGGCTAGTGACTGAACACTTGTACCACGGACCCGCCTTTACCAAATCTTCTTCTTCTTCTTTTTCTCTTTGTTTTAGGTCCATGGCCTGTTCCATCCAGAAATAGGAGTCCCTCTATCTCTTCTTTGGTCTTCTAGGTGTCCTTCTCACATCCTTTGGTAACTTCTCTCTTGCTATGCGTATAATTTTACCTGGTGTCATGCGGGAAATAAAATGATTAAATTAAAATCTTTTTTCCCACCCATTTGCTTATTGCCCGAACATTTAGCTGCCTTTCTTCTTCTTCATTTCTAATTTGATATTTCCTTGATTTACAGAGTGATTCAGAAATATGGCTATACAATTGATCGCATTTGTGTGACGAAAATATTATTATTAAAGGCAATGTGATGTTATCATTGGAAAGGGAATCCTTCAAATTACAACAAAACTTTATCACTGCTCACGTGCAGCTTGGCGGTTTGATTTTTTGTGGGCTATCGTCGAACGCCTCCACAATTTCTCTCTTCGTAGTTTCTGCATCCGTGCTAATGCAAGGCCTTCCAGGAGGTTTGATTTTCTGCATCCTTCCCGAATTCAGCAGTCGTTTTCTCCACTTCCCACAGTCGACGGTTGTAATGCTACGTTAAACTCACGTCTTGCCCGTCTTGCGACCTCACGATCATTAGCATAAGTTATGCCCATGCAGCAATTGTAATTTGCTGTTGCATATTCAACGCCATTTTGACTAATGACGTAAGTTCTACACTGTTTTGTTTTATTCCATTGTTTTTAATTTGAAAAATTGCCTTTCCAACGGTAATTTCATATTTCATGTAATGGTAATATTTTCATCACACAACGCGATCAAATGTATAGCCATATTTATGATTCAGCCCGTACTTACAATCTTCCTCCGAATATTCATTTAATTTGTTTTAAAGTTTTTTAAACAGTAACTGCTCTTTTTTTTCGGAGGCATAAATAAATCTTTACTAAAATATTAGTTCAAAACATAAAATATATTTTCAATTTCACACCCACGTGTAGTAGAAATCTAGCTTGAAAATCTGTACTGTAGTATTTTGTATCAATTTCAACCAGTGATATTAGTGGTAATTCTTGTTTGGTTAACTAGTCCGGTTTCAAAGGAACGTCCTTGAACAAGACGATATTAATATTTTTTATTCAATGCCCCAGGTTGTCGTTTCGACATCCCTGGTGTTCTCTCCTGGCATTAATGTAATTTAAACCCACTTCTGAAGTTGGGGCATCTGGAAGGGAGGGGGTTACGCTGCCTCGTTGATATAATGATGATGATGCACTTTAATCTAAAGCGAATATGAATGATGATTATGATGACCGTATGATATTCGGAGACTGTGCGGGCCTTCAAATTTCATGACATTTGTCTTATAGGTAAGGAAAAACCTCGAAGATACCTCACTTGTCCCTAGACTTGAATTCGGGCCCTCTGCGTGATATGGCAGCACACTACCTGAAGACTACAGCGATGGACATAAAATAGTAATACTTTCCATAGCGCGACAGGCCTAGAAAACACTTAGCCTACCAACCGGCTGCTGGCCTCACATCCACATGTGTCAATCACAGAGGTAGATGATCATCTAGCAAAGTGTAGGGGTGATATGTGGTCAGCATGTCGAGTCCCCTCAGCTGTTTATAGCTGGGTTTTTCTCAACCTGGAACCGCTACTTATTGTAGCTACCCAAATGCCGCATGATGCTGGGTGGGCACCGGTCCCATACTGGCCGAAATACCATTATCAAATTTCTTCCCTCATGGAGACTCCAACCAGCGCAAGTCCCGTAGCTCTGCACTAAGGCTTCCTGCCTTAACCACTCGGGTACGACGCGGGACAATAGTAATATTGTGAAACATTATTGTTGCTTTGTTGAAATTACCGCCTATTTTTTTTAATTCGTGGGCGGCGGCAAGACTCGAATCTCGCCTTATAAGACATAGAGGATTCAGATTCATGGATCATTAGTCACAAGTTCAACTTGCAGCTATCTCTCCAGAAGTATTTTCTCGCAGGATCGCATTCCCGACTGTTCGAATGGCCGCCGTCGGTGTACTGATCGGTCGTCCCTGGAAACTTCTATGCGTCTTCGCCTATTATATTAGACTGATGGAGATAGCAGTCAGCCAGTTGATACCAACGGGCTATGCATGCGTTTTGATCTGAGAATGAAAATAATGTTTCAAGATAATCTCTCTGCCAGAGTGATTAGATAAACTGAAAGAAATATAAGTGATAATTCGTTTGTGAGAGATTCAAAGGAGAATGATTGTATGTGTTTCTTCAATGAATAATTGTGAAAGAAATTAGAGAACATTTGGGAATTTTTAACCCAGATAATCCTAACATCCTTCTAGAAGGATTGCAAACGTCAAGAGGAATTTCGTGTCACAACAATGTAGCTATTTATTTCATTGTTGTCAACTTTTAATATTCTGTTTCCAAAATGTTTGTACATTGCAACAATGTAAGAACCATAAGTTTTTACTGAACCTGTGAACGAATATATTGCAGTTAATGTTGTTGTAAGAAGATGATGGCAGAATTGACTGACTTGCGTATAGAAGGGTAAGCATATTTCCTCAATGTCTTTACAATTTTTTTTTTCTGATTTGTAATATGGACTCATAAATGTGCATTGTACTTGCCTGCAATTTAAAATAACACTCATGCAAATTATTTTGCTAATTATTGGCATTGATATTTTTCAAATCCTTCCAGAAGGATGTCAGGATAATGTGATATCAATTTGTATTTTTTTTCTTTTTTCAGAAAACCAATTACTTTGAACGATTTGCTTGACATATTAGATACTTGTGATGATAAAATACCTGAATCTGGAGTAGATGTTACATTAATGCCCCCTTTAAACGCCAATGATGACTTAACGGATGAAGATTCTGGCCCCGAAGATGACCCCAAATATTGATAATTTACCTGCTAGTCAGTTGAATAGCTGTGTGGAAGTAAGTCAGGACATTACTAATTTGACAAATAATACATCTTCTGTTTCAATAACACTAGAGTCAGAGTCTGGGAGTCGGAGAGTTTCTGAATCTTCTCGTGCCCTAAAGCGTCGCTGCGTAGCTTCTACATCTGGAGTACGTAAGAGAGCCAATAGAACTTGGAAAAACAATGATCTGCCAATTGTACAGACGGAGTGGCCACTTATGTATGATGTTCCTGAGAACAGGTCAAAGACTCCACTGGAATATTTCACAACATTTTTTGACAAGGATGTTATTGCAATGATAACTAAATTTACAAATGAATACGCATCAAAGAGGAATAAAATAGGAGAATGTACTGAACAACATGTAACTCACATTCATTGGAATTCTACTCTTGAGTGGTTATGTCATTGTTCCAAGAAGAAGAATGTATTGGCAAAATGAACAGGATAGCTACAATGAACTGGTCTCTAATGCCATGTCCCGAGACAAATTTGATTTCATTTTCTCTAATTTTCATGTCTGCAATAACGATGACTTAGATAAAAATGATCGTTTCGCAAAAGTCCGCCCACTGTTGAAAGAGATAAACGATCGCTTCAAGAACTATGCACCACATGAGCAAAATCATTCAATTGATGAGAGCATGGTTCCCTACTATGGTCGCCATGGATGCAAGCAATTTATTCGAGGTAAAGTAATTGTATAAACTTTTATTTTCTAGCTCATATGTTTGTATCTCGTACATGCTCTTCTAATAATATTCTATCTTGTTTCAGGCAAACCGATAAGATTCGGTTATAAGTTCTGGTGTGGCGGGTACCAGTAACGGATATCTAATTTGGTTAGAACCCTACCAAGGAGCTGGCACCTGCAGTGAAAAATATGAGGAAAAGGGAATGGGATACGGGGTTTGTCATGACATATGCTGATCAGCTTCTCCCCAGAGTGCCATACAGACTCTTTTTTGATAATCTGTTTACGAGTATGGATCTATTGATAGATCTAAAAGGAAGAGGAATACAAGCAACAGGAACTATTCGAGGGAATCGTATAGATAAGTCATGCAATTTGTCTCCACCTGAAGCTGTGAAAAAAGAAAGCAGAGGATACTTTGAAGGTCTCTCTGATAAAGATGCAGGAGTTTCAGTAGTAAGGTGGCATGATAATAGTGTTGTATCATTAGCCACTAACTTTGACACTATCCAGCCCCTGCACAAAGTTGCAAGATTTTCAAGACAAATGAAGAAAAATATTCAGGTATCACAGCCAAACGTAATACCTAGTTACAATAAGTATATTGGAGGAATTGATCGTGCAGATCACAATATTTCTCTCTATAGAACGTCCTATAAGAGGGAAAAAATGGTATTTTTCCCATTATTGCCCATCTAATTGACGCTGCTGAACAAACTGCCGTTGGAGTTTATACAGGAAGGATGGAGGCAGTCTAGACCACTTGGTCATTTCGGCGTCGTGTTGGCAAAGGCGATATTGGAAAGCAGTAAGAGAGTTTATTACTTCGCGAGGTCGACCGTCCTAGTTCCTCCAAAAAGTATGACTCCAGATATGACGGAATGGAGCATTATGTTTCAAGTTTGCCCAATCGACTCAAGAACATCTAAGAAAAAAGCACCAACTGAAACTGTAGGCAGTGCAGCCATCAAGCAACAACAGAATGGTGTTACATGCAATCATAACCCTTCAGGTTGACTGTTTCATTACCTTTCCCACTACATGACCACTGGACAATACACTTACAGTAAGGTAATAGTCTTGTAATGTGTTATTTTCTCACTTGTTCTATTGTAAAATAAGTTACTTTACATAAAACATTGTTTCCAACAACTCAATTCTAGTTATATGCAAATATGAACTTATTGATATCATATTATCCTAACATCCTTCTGGAAGGATGGTGCACCATTCGTGAACCACAATGGATAATGAGTTGAAACCAAGTATAATTAGTTATATGGGACCTCTATACAACATATTCAACTAAATTATTAAAAAAAATAAAAAAATAATTCAGGCATATCTGGGTTAATAAACTTGTGTATATGTATCCCTATATGTCCCATGTGGGGACATGGATGCTCACTAGATGGAGTTTCTTAACCAAACTAATTTAGTTACACTTATATAAGATTCATGATGACGGACCTTTCAGGTGAATATTCTATATTTTATATTAATTTTAGTTACACTTAGTACTGATAAATTAAAGAAATTCGACTTGTACCCACACCACCGCTACAAACCACAATAAATTTTCAAAATGAACCATTGAACATTTCGTATCTTGGTTTATTTGCGTATATTGGATTTCAATGAACTCATATTTTTTTTGAAATCCTTTTTCATAAATATTTGAGCTTCTTTTTTTTTATGACATTTTTTGTTGTGTACTTACTGCTTTTTCCCCCCTTTTTTGACACAAGGAGGAGAGAAGACACGATCAGTACCTGGGTGAAGGTTTAGTATCCTATCCAACTCAGAATCGAATTCGAGTCGTCGGAGTGGAAGGTATGAACTTAATGAAAATAAAAATGACTGATTAATGTTGACATCCAGGACCTGAAACCTAAAACTGTAAGGAATCGTTAAAAAAAGTATAAAATATGTAAATAACATACAAACAAAATCATTTTCAAATAAAATAGAAGAAACTAAATATATGTAAACAGAAATAGAGCCTTAAATTCAACAGTTATAAAATGTTTATCCGTATAACCACTACATATTTTAAGAAAGAAATACAACGTATATTAAATATTTTAAATACAAGATGGTAAAATCAAGACTTGCCAAACATATAGTAGTAGAAGACATATAAGATAAAAATATCATAATAGGCAACAAACTTCTGGAACATGTAATATATTTTAATTATTTGGGTTATAATTTTACTATAAACATAAAAACTGAAAGATACGTAAATATGAAACTATGAAAAACGATGCGTGGAACTATGCATAGAGCATTAAAGAACAAAACAATAAGAGATACTAGATTGAAGTTTTATAAAACATTGGCAGTTCCTGAATTACTTTATGGGAGTGAAACTTGGGTAATGACCAAAAAATTAAAAGTAGAATACAAAGCGTAAAAATTAACTTCCTTAGAAGAACAAAAGGCTGCATAAGAATGATCAGAAAAAGAATGAAGATATAAGAACAGAGTTAAATACATGTCCATTGAATGATGAAGTCAACGAATATAAAGAAAAATAGTTTAGACACGTAGAAAGAATGAGTGTAACAAGATTACCAAAATCAGCATTTAACTACAAGCCAAGAGGTTCAAGGAATGTAGGAAGGCCAGTCAAAAAATGGACAGAACAACTGTGAGGCGGAACAGGCAATTTGCCTAGCCGTGAAATGAAGAAGAAGAAGAAGAAGATAGTAAAAGATCATCAAGTCAGCACAATAAACAACATACTGTCGATAATATACAAATAAAATAATATTATAGAATTAACATACTGGAATAAGTAGAAATTCTAAAAGAAGCCATGAACAAAAACTTATAGAACGAGAACATATCCAATGACCTGAAACCTTTGTAATAGAAGAGTAATAACCTAAGTAGTACATCTTTAATATCTAAAGAAAGAATACGTTCCGAAAGGCCTACAATATTTTAAACTAAAATTTCACTTATTTGAGAACGAATGAGATCTCAAGTAATTATTTTATTAATTTCACCTTTTATGTACGAACTGTGCCATGACGGAGATCTTGATGTAATGCTACTCTCGCAGATTATCTGAGGAGTCATTTGTCTTAAATATATTTAATTATTACCCTCCTCGCTACCACTCAAGTCTTCTAATTAAAATTACGTGAAATGTTTTACCTCAAAGTTACTAATGATATTGTTCGATAATGACACTGATTTAGCTAAATATTGCAGATATTTTAAGTATCTTCGGCCTTCTTAGTCTTAAATATATTCTGAAATATTTATTTACAACATTTAGGAGGTAATTTGACAAAACTTTTCAACAAGTTTCTCCTAAATTTTGAAAATTTAACAAGAGATTATTCTATACTAGTAAAATTCATGGTACGATTCCGTTGAGGTATTAACTCAAAATAATAAAATTTAAGAATAAAACTATAAAATAGTTACCTTATATGTCCGTCTCCTCAACTTAAAATGTTTTAACATTCTGTAGGCCTTTCGGGATTAGTCCGATCATCAGCAGAACGAAGTAGGTCAGTATTCGTTGACCCTAATTGAGTGCTTCAACGAGGGTCGACGAGTACAAACCCTACTTCGTTCTACTGATGATGGGACTAGTCCTGAAAGGCCTATAGAATGTTATACCATTTTAAGTTAAGGAGACGGACCTATAAGGTGACTATTGTATAGTTTTATTCATAAATGTTATTAAATACATAATTGAAGTATTTAAAATATCGATATTAAAAATAATACTTTTTATTTTTCATAAATTTACATTATATTTTTACATTTTTATTTCATGTGGCACAAATTGTTAGATACTCTACCACCGCCTCTGGGTCCCGGGTTCGCGTCACTCCATATCAGATTAGTGATGAAGGAATCAGAGCCACAGTAGATTTTTCCTGGGGTTTCTCCAGTTTTTTTTCCAGTCATACTTTTCATTCCACTACTTTTCAAACTTATGTTATCCATTACATTCCATTTCGTCTGACCATGTGACGGTGCTACTTGTCAGTTCAGCCGGCTACCATATCACAGATTTTCAATAATACGGGCTTAATCTCATCTAATCCTTTGACATGGCGTTACGCGGTCACGAGAAAAAGGTTTTCACTTTATTTTGCTATTTCACGTTAAAAATTAAGTGATTAGGCTATGACGTTGAAAGATTCTCCCGAACTCCTTTGCCGAGGTTAAGGAAATAGAAAATTCCTGACGTTTCACCAGTGCTTGCGACTGCCATCCTCGAGGGTGGTGAACTTTAAGCCTTTTGACCACGGCGCAGATGTCCGAAAGACTCTCTATTAATGTCATGACTCCGGCCGTGAATGTCTGAATAATGATAATTGAAGTGTTACAAGTGCAAACTTAATTTAAGACTGTTTATAAACTCATTATGAAATCCATTTAAGGAAATATTTTATTGCACGTACAAAGATAGTTTTTATTTCTTCATCAGAATAATATACTTACCGATATTAAAATTCCTTTACTAATGACACAGAATCCATCAGCTGACACATAGACTTTACATGCTGCCACCTGACTAAGAAACAACCTCATCTGTTGAAATAAATATACGTCAAAATATTAACTAATAAAATAATACTATTTAACAATTTAGTTTAACAAAAATAGTTTTTAATAATGGAATTAGGCCAGTTACAGCTCAGCCACGTTTTTAAGACATCCATTTTCTATGTTTAATCTAGCATACTGTATTTGCAACTTCAAATTTTTAATCGAGTTTTTCGTATCCAATCGGAAACTAGATGTTAGGGAAAATACAGATTTTGGAATTCCACTGATTTATTTATATATTTTTTCAGTAGAAAATAAGTTCGAATTATTATGCATGCCCATCAGAGAATCCCTTCATGCTCTGTGCAAATTCAGGAATTTTATAAATCCTGAAAATTTGAGAATAAAAGACAAGTAACACGTTAAACTCATATCCATCCAAGTAATAGTATTCTGCCCGAAGGCAGGTCCTTCACTGCAATCATAGCATTTTCATGCTATGCTTGCAGCTTTACTAGGGAATTGTGTAGGTGTGGTAGCTTCCCGTTGCTTTCCACACCGGTGAAGGATGATAATGATGATAATGATAAGGGTGTTGATGATGATGATGGCCATATGATTTCGGGGACCGTTTGGGCCTTAACGTTTTCCTGACATTTGTCTTACAGGTGAGGAAAAACCCCGATAAAAAACCTCACCCAGAATAAATTGCCCCGACCGGGGATCGAATCCGGGCCCGCTGCGTGATACAGGCAGCACGCTACCTCGAGACCACAGCGGTGGGCTATTAAACTCATATATGAAATGAAATGGTGAAATAATTAGTCAAAAAAAATTGCCATTAAGTACAAATATCTCCTTAAAGAGCATGAGCTCTAGGTGCCTTTCTGGTGAGCTACTCCACGAAAGAATTATACTAGTTTAGGTCCGTCTTCTGCAGTGTTTTGAATTTCTGAACTCAGTTATTTTTAATACACTGTCTTCTTCAGAGTCCTCACTCAACTCGACCAATGGCTTCCTACACTTTCTTCGAATAGATTAGCCCTTCTTCATCTTGGTCTTCCGCGGGATCTTTTTACCAAAATAAGGGTATCATATTGTGCATTTATGTGCCTGTCTTTCGTCTCTGTTTTCCCATATTCTTTCGCCGCTTCTGTTTTATTCAGTTTATCATTTATAACTTTTTTTGAAGTGATTTATTGACTGTTAATTCATTTGAGGAATATATTATTTTCAGTCTCTCATAACGATCGGAAAAATATTTTTTTTATCTTCAATTTGATACAGATTGTGGACATTAATTAAATTTTATTTCCAGGTATTATTAGACAATTTAGATTGCTCAATATATGTCATCCAACTAGGAATTAACGCTATCTAAGGAATTATGGATGTTTTAAATTGATTTTAAAAAACATAAATGAAGTAAATGAGCTGAGGAGACGAAAATATAAGACAAGTGTTTCAAATACTTTTTTGTGGATTTTGTATACTGATAATATCGTTAAATTATATTTAAGGATATATATATATATTATATATATATATTATATATATTCTTTCTACAAGTATAGAAACTAAAAGGTTGAAGAATATCGTAGGCATAATACTTAGGGAGAAGATTACAAATGAAGCATTTGAAAATGTATTAGTAAAATTCATGGTAAGTTTCCGTTGAGGTGTTGATTCAGAGTAATATAATGTACGATTAAAAACATACATAGAGAAAACATTACAACCAGGATAAATATACTGGAGGAAATCGCAAGCCAAAGAGAAATCGGCAAAAAACTGATTCTTAATGAGAACACGCCCAGTCCATACAATCCTCTAAACAAAATACAACGAAGCCAGTGCTTCAACAAGGGTCAACAAGTACGGTCCTCATGCATTCTGCTGATGATGGGACTAGTCCGGAAAGGCCTACAGAGTATTAAAACAACTTAAGTTGAGGAGACGAACCTACAAGTTAACTATTTTACAGTTTTTAATCGTACATCATATTAATTTGAAAATGTGTTATCAATTAATGAGCTATTACAGCAAGCCACCAACAAAAAATGGAAGTACGTAAGCCTTGTTAGAAACAGAGACGAGAAATGGATAACGAATCCCAAAATGTGGTACCCTCACATTGATAAATATCTTGAGGAAAGCTGATACTGCATATAATATATATATATATATATATATATTGGATTTGGTTCCTGACCTAGATTTTAATTTTAAGTAGTGCTTTTTAGCCGGATTATTTTTTTTTAATTTTTACATTCATTAAGAATTTTACGAAAATGAAAAGCTTGTTTTAAATTAAGAATAATAATAAAATATTTTAAAAAATTAAAAAAAAAGAGATATTATAAAGATAATTTCAAGATTTTTTTCTTTTAGAATGTTTTTTTATTTACAGGTTTAAAACTTGATTTTAAATTATGTTAAAAACCTGAAATTTTTAAATATTTATTTCTAGAAAATCTTAATAACTCTTAGAATTTTTTAATTAATAAAGAACTGTGTAAGCGATTTTCTGGGGCATATTTAATATCAAGTTTACAGTAAAGGCCTATCAATTACATTTTAATACATACCTGTTTTCTGGTTTCTGATTTCAGTTTTGAAATTGGTACTTTCGCTATATCCAGATATATTATCTCACTCTGAAATACAAACATAACAACATAAGTTATCTATTTGAAAAAAAAAAAAGAAAAAAAGAAAAAGAAAACAATATAGAAGATTTTTGTATTGGACCGCCTTATGAGTTCATAGGATTCAGATGGTATTTGTATAAATAAACACCATTGATAAAAAAAATTGCTTAACCGTTATGTTAGCCACTAGATGTCAGTCGGAACGAATTTCCGCTACCTCTTATGTGAATTGAGAATACTACATATATAAGAAAAATGTGTGTTTGAATTGGAATACTTGGGTAGCTCAGGTCGTTAGAGCGCTAAACGTACCGAGTTTAGAGACTCGGGTTCAAATCCCGACTCAAGCATTCATTCTTCTTTTCTATATCAAACACCATTGATGCTTCCACAAAATTATAAAATCGCGCCGCTATATTTACTGCACAGAATTTCACTGATTCTCCCCAGAAATAATATGCTACTAATAACATTTCTTACTTCACAATTTACTAATCACTCAGTTATTTTTTGCTAGCTGACGTTTTACTCAGATAATCTTGTCCACACTTGGTCACTTGTTCTCGTCCTATCTCTGGTTACCACTACTACTGCTGGTCCGACCCTCGCATCCTTTGGTACATTCGATGGTCAACACCATTTGGAAGCCAATCCAGTCTTATCTCGAGACCAAGTCCCGAGAAATGAACTTTCTGAAATGGAGGAATAGACATATATGGGAAGTTCTCCACTTTCAGATTCGTGAGTCGATAGCTCACGGACAGTTCTCTCCCAAATGAGGCGAGACTGATTCTCGCCATCACCAGCGAAATTCAAAACTAGGCCAACAATGAGTCACAGAATTACAATATATTTTTCAATTAAAATGAATTAACTTCAATATTGTATTTGTTACGAAGGACCACTAATATTGTATGTTTTTGCTATTGTTTCAATGAAACAAGATACTAAAATGTTTCCAAACTTTTAATTAAAAATATTATTTGTTTATCGAACCTATGGGTTCGATAGTGACAGTGAATGAGTTAGACAGTTAGCTTATATATTGTATAATATAAAAATGTCCGCGCAATTTAATTTTAATACATATTTTTTGAATAAATAGCATGCGTATAAATGTAAATTAAAATTTCATGTTAATCCTTGTGTCAAAATGTCAAATTTTATTAAGTGAGACAGTCGCTTTTAGTTCCGTCGAATACTTAATTCAAATCTCATATTTTTGTAAATTGGCCTAATTATATATTTTAACCCTGCATTGGTGTTTGGTACTTACACAAACGTCAAATTTGACCAAGGTCCCTTGACCGACTCTTTCTAGCAGGGTTTTCTGCGATTTCCCCTGGTACAAGGGCAAATGCTTCGGCAGCAATAGCTATTAATTTAACACCCAGAATTTAACACTACCGGGGCAAAGAAACCCGGGGTTCTATTCTGTTGAAGGGAGGAACGGAAGAATTGATCCATTACTGCAATACGGGTTATCCAGTTACAGGACAAATCGTTGTATTTTTGTATCTTTGATGGAAGGAGTAATAATTGGTGAAAATAATAGTTTATGAAGATGTTACCTTCAAAGTGTTCAAATATATTTCATTCCAAGAAACCAAGTAAAATACTTATTTTAATACTTCCAGATGACCAGTCTCATTGGCTTGTGGTCAGCTTTTCTAACTATGGTTCATTAGGTCCCAGATTCGAGTCGCGGTCAGATCATAGGAATTTTTCCTTAATGGAAATTATTCCTATGGTTACCAATTGTCTAATATTTACGTTATGTTTAGGTTTAAGTACTTTGCTGCCGCTTTATTATCATTTACCATCAATCATATAATCGGGGTCCACCGCTGTGGTCTCGAGATAGCGTGCTGCCTTGTCACGCAGCGGGCTCGGATTCGATCCTCGGTCGGGGCAGTTTTTTCTGGGTGAGGTTTTTATCGGGGTTTTTTCCTCAACTGTAAGACAAATGTTAGGAAAACTTTAAGGGCCAAACGGTCCCCGAAATCATATGGCCATGATCATTCTTATCATTATCATCATGATCCTTCACCGATGTGGAAAGCAACGGGAAGCTACCACACCTACAATTCCCTAGTAAAGCTGCAAGCATAGCATGAAAATGCTAAGATTGCAGTGAAGGACCTGTCTTCGGGCAGAATTACTATGGATGGATATGATCAGGGTAGCGTTAATCCGCCTTCCAGGTGCCACAACCTAAGATATGGATTACAATACCGTCAATGCCAGAAGAGAAAGCAAGAAATGTCATAAAAGGCAAATGTGGTGGCATTAGACAAAAATTTTAACTTGTTATTTATATTGAATTAAATAGAACCTTAAAATTATTATAATTATGAACTACTATGAGAAATCGCGTTAAACTTGTGCACACGTATATTTATGTCGAACAGAGATAAATATGCTAAAAAAACATAAATCATTAATACTACAATGGATATCAGAACATTGTACACACATTTTGAAGCCAGCCTTAAACAACCGGATGAAGTTAACATGGAGAATGCTACATAGATCCGTACCATCCCTTATTAAAAGGACCTATTACTATCTTAGTTCAAGGTTGTACAATAGATATGCAATACTTTTAAAAAAGTAATTCCTGAAGTAATTAAGAGGTGGCAAATATGTCGTAGCACAAAATGTAATACCGTACCCATACTGAAGGACTCTATCTCCACCTTGAAAAATCATGTAACTTGTACATTGAGTCACATTATGGTTAGTTCCATTTATTCAGGATTATCTTTTCAACTACACTATAATTTTATCTTGCTCTATTGTACAAATTCCAAATTTAATTTTGTGTGTCTTTATTATGCACCGTATAGGTGCTGGATCAAACCGTTATTGCTGATAACTATTTTGATTGGAAAGCATAGATTGTTCAAATTGTGACATCTTTTCACGGGCCCATAGAGGCAAAGAGGAATTCAACTTTCTTTACTAAATTCTCCCAATATGTAATGTTTACGGAGTTATAAAATACAATCGTGGAAGCTTTGGGATAAAGGAACTAACACACGCATGAGCAAGCTTTTGGAATTTGACTTTGATATCTGACTTATGCTAACTACTAAATGAATAGGCACAGAGTAAGTAAAAAGCACAACTAAAGCTTTTAATGTGAGTCAAAATATAGTCAGATATAATAAAAAGGAAAAATAAATAAATATTCAATTTACAAAGAAAAGAAATCATAGTAGATCATCTATACAAAAAGAAAATATGATATAAATCAACATACATACATACATTATCACTCACTCTAGTCCAGCCTCGGGTTGGGGGAAATACTGTCCTAGCGTCCCCACCCTGGCTTACTGGACTAAACAAACAAAACCAGCTCTCCTGAGCTGCTCTGACCAGACTCCAACGGTGACTAAGTAGATGATCCTTCGATGTTACAAAACACAGCTATTTATGAGAGTTCACAGGGCGAGGGGGAATACGCGATAGCACAGGGTGCGCACTAGGAAAGGAAAGGATAGATAGGAAAGCATTTGGCACTATTCATAAAGATGACACTCGAGATGGAGACGCGATGACGTATAGTTTGCGCGAGTAAGACGTAATTCCTGTATCGAAATGTCCATTTCGGTTCAATTATCTGTTTTATAGTTCCCCTTCAGTATTTTTAAGTATATTTTGTCACTTTTGGCAGACCCTATTTGAGTAAGTTTAACACATTAAAACATAGAAAAGAGCAGGCTTATAGATTGACCAAGAAAGCGGTTATGTTACCATTCACATTTGCAAGAAAAATATCATATCAGTCTGTAAAGGAATTCATCAAGAAAAATAAGTAAATAATTTCTTCTTTTCGCAACAAAAGCATACAGAACAGTTTCATACAATGCTCTCCAAGCTCTAGCATACGTCATGCCCATGGATCCAACAGTAACTCCTACACAACGACATTAAAGCAATATCCAGAGGCCAAGCCACCAATGCTATAATCCCTCTACTGAAACGAACTGAAATGCCAACACTAATAAAAGGAATTCATCCCAAAGATAGCTATATAGAAATAGATTCAACTGGAACTGTAGGGAGTGCCGACTACTTAATATTCACGGATGGGTCCAAAACGGCTAAGCATGTGGGAGCAGGTATGGTAGCCGAGAAAAACTCAAAGGAGGGTATTTACCAATATGAAAAGACTTGACATAGAATGCTCAGTCTTCCAGGCAGAACTCCTTGGAATTCAAATGGCAGTTGAATGGATTGATCTACAAAAAGACGTGTAACTTCAACATATGCTATCCACGTAGATTCACAAGCCGCTCTTCTAGCCATAGCTAATAGAAAATCAAACAACCCTTTGGCGATCCAAACCAGAGAAAAGCTAATCGTACTCAAAAAGACAAGAAAGATTGACTTCCACTGGGTTAAAGGTCACGCAGGTCTTCGAGGGAATGAAAGAGCTGACTATCTGGCTAAAATAGCCGCTAGCTACAAAAATACTATCGACTATAACTCCATCCCTATAACACGAGGCAAGCAGTTATTAAAAGAATACTATGAAACAATCTGGAATTTAATTTACACCAAATCAAATGACGCCTTCCATACCAAAATGTTCATCCCCAACATACCCTATAGACTGTCCCTATCCCTATGGCCTAACTATATAACCACACAATTTCTCACCAACCATGGACTATTTAAATCCTACCTACACAAAATGAACAAAACTGCTTCACCTTATTGCAACTGCCCAGAAAAATCACTGCAGACGGCCCACCATCTGATGACTGAATGCAACATGTTCTCCAGAGATCGACCAGCTATACTACAAATTGCTACTCCGCCAAATATTCTGAAGTTCCACTTTAACACAGTCAACGTTACAGAATTTCTTACGAGGATCTTCCGTCAACTACAAGAACAACTAGAACAATAATTGAACAATTGTAAAACTGTAAATACCCCGTGATATACCATTGGTGAAACACGGGTTGTAACATATATGTAAATAAAAAAATGTCTACGAGAAATAGAAATCAGAGTATTTTCAAAAAAGGTTGGAAAACATGAAAACAGGGTCATTTCATAAAAAAACAGAGAAGGGAAGCAGTTGGTCCGTTTCGTTTACAGGACTGGTATTGGTTACCTTGGAAATCGCCTATACTGTTGTGAATTTTTATAAACCCCTTCTGCATAGGCCTACTCTGTGACAAGAAGGAAGTAGTAGTAAAAAAAAAGTAAAGTGATCCCACAACAGACCCGGAGGCCCTTGGGGTAGTAGGATGTTAAGGCTCCCACTTTTTCTAGACAATCGGCACTTTATGTCAGCCGGGTTGTCAACCCTGCGTGACGGCCGCCTTTACCCCCAGAACAAGCGTCCGGTACTCATTTCAGTTAGAGGCTGAGTCGATCCCAGGGCCATAGTGCCGCCAGTGGGTTTGGGTCAGTTTAAAAATCCTGACCCCAGCGGGACTTGAACCCTCGACCCTCCGGCTTGTAGCTCAGTGCCTTAACCACTACGCTACGGCGTGCCCCAGGAAGTAGTAGTAGTAGGACTTTATTAGACAAATAAAGATATTTACAATATTATTTACAAATATGGGTCGCACGGGCAGTAACCCGTACGTGCTGTTGGCAGTCCGTTACAATAAAGTAATAATTGGTACTAGTGTAAAGAAAAATAAACAACAAAAAAACAATAACATTACAACTACATAAAGAAAATACAAAAATATTACAATTAAATAATAACACAATAGCATTATACACTAATTAATTTATATATAATTGTTAAGAATTAATGGTATTGCATTTTGATAACATATATTTATTCATGAATGAGTGTTGTCCTTATTTTCCGCGTTTTGTCCAGAAATTTACCGAGGTTTATCCAATTTTCTGGATTTACCAATCACTCGTAGCATGCCAATCTTTCCCGATTTGAATTTAGAAATCTTTCCGGTAATAACTGACGTCTCCAATATTCTAAATCATTACATTTTCCTAATAGGCCTATATGTATCTCATCTTCAAAGTTCCCGCACATTGGACATATTCGCATATCGTGATCGTCGCTAATTTTTATAAATTCCCATGCCCCTAGCCTAAACCAAGCAAGCCCTGATCTCTCCTTAAATCCTAGTTGAGTATATATGATTCTTTTCCCCCAGACGTGTTTTAGGTCTCTTTGTAAACACAGTGAGCGTTTTCCTATACATTCGGCGAATGTATCTTGTTGGTTTATATCTAAGTACCTCCTCCTTATTTTTCTCCGTACGTTCTTGCGATTTTCAGTCCCTTTTTCCCATATCCAGCCCATCCCAGTCTTTTGGAGTTCTCTCCTAGTGTCGTCTGCCCAAAATTTAACATCTGTGTTTTTAATTTGGTGGTCGTAACAAATTGCTCTAAGCATTGTTTGTTCACCTTGGATTACTCGCAACAGTATTTGAGTACACGAATTTTACAATTAATGTCGTCCTGGAATGACCCGAATTCATATAAAATTCCACAGTTAGAAACGGCCTTACTAAGTCCTGTAATATATTTTAGAAATTGCGTATATACCTTATTTAGTACTTCCGTAAGAAGGAAGTAATGAATTTAAGCCTCCATATGTATCTCTATATTGAGCTAATGTTTTTAGCCATTCTCTATATAATATATATATCTCCGTTAAATCATGCTTAATATTAATCTCCCAACTCATTATCATCCTATCAACTGGGCATTATCCCTGTGGTTTTCATACAAGAAAATACTGTTCGTCTCTTTCTTTGCCCATTCGTACCCATCGCTATAGAAAATAAATAATACTGCTAATAAAACGGATCGACCGCAAAGGTCACGTAGCTCACTGTTATCTATTTTTTCCTTTCACCTGTTTGTTTATTCATCTCATTTAATCCACAATGTGTGAAGGCCTATCTATATACCCCATAAGTCCCGCGTAGGGGCATGGGTGCTCCCTAGCGGGGTTTATTAACCAAGTCAATCTAGTTACGCTTATTTATCTATAGATGCCAAACGAGTGACGTGTGGTTAGATCGCCTGAATGAGACATCTAGTAGACAACTAAGGTATTACATGGATGGATAACAGTAGGTTAGATTTTGCACAAAGATCATTTTAATCAGGCTTGAGGTTCTTTTGAAAGTCTGAAAATCTTCGACTCGGGACCAATGGCTTAAAGTCCCTCCCAGAGGACTTGCCCCTTGGATTTTTCCATCCTAAAAATCCATCGACCCCGGCTTGAACCAGCGACCCTCGGGACCAGAGGCAAGTAACATAACCAGTCCAACGAGCCCAGTTTTAATCCAGAATATTCTTAGGATTTTTGTTCCTAAATACTCGTATCTTCTCCCTTAAAATAAGAGACATGTTTCACATCCATATAAAATAATTGGAAGATTCATCGTTATACTCGTATATATATTTAGTAAATCAGTTTTTATAGAATTTGTAAAAAAAGTATTCTGTATGGTACAGTAGCATGAGTTTCCAGAGCTACCAATATTTTTTTTCTGCACTTCATTCCTATTAATAAATGTTCTTAGGTATTTTAATTCGTCACTTTTTCAAAATTGACACTCATTTTTTCTTAAGTGTCCATTCTAATTTAATAATGTATTTCCTATTAATATATATATATATATATATATAATACACACACTCTCCATGGTATCTTTACCTTGTCGTGGTGGAGTGGCTTGCGTGCTTAAATGATCCCGAGAGCTCTGCCTTGCTGCCGTTGGGGTTTCCCATACTGGACTGGTCAAAGGTGATAGGCCAGACAAAGAAGAACCTTGATTGAAAGAGTGACGATCTTTCACCGTAAAAACACAACCATCAAGAAATGCGGACATAGGTTTCACCGGGGTAAAATTTTCCAGAGTTCGAATAGTCTCCCTTTCGGTTCTCGGGGAGGGGAATACTTTAGGGTACCCATGCCAAAGGCTCAAACCCGTAGACTGCGATAGGTAGGCCATGTGGCACGAATGGGGAATGAAAGACGTGCACGGAAGCTTCTTGTAGGAAAACCAGAGGGAAAACGGCCAGTTGTTAGACGAAGAATGAAGTGGGAGAATAACATTAATTATGATTTGAAGGAAGTAGATTATACAGGGAATGATTGGAAAACATTAGCTCAGGATAGGGATGTATGAAGAGCTAATGTCCGCGTGGCCATGAACCTACGAGTTGGATAGTGCCAGTGAGTTAGTTAGATAGGTAATTTCTATACATATTGCAGTATTTACTTACCGAATAAGCCAGTTTATCTGCTGTCCAAGTTAGTAGGATTAATGTGATTCCGTTAAGTATGTAGTATTCCAGTTGAAGAAAATTGTATTTGTTATCAATAAAAAAAATATATAAGTCCGCCAGAATTTCAACAAACACTGTAGCAAGGTAGAAGGCCAATCTTGTGCCGTACGCAGAATTAAGAATCCCACCAGCTTTAGTTAAATCAGAATGGAGCAAACGAAGTTTCTCCAATTCTCCGTCCAATTCCCTTTCATAATTTCCTTCCAGCTTAATAATTTTTTGTGATGTAATTTTCCAGCAGTTTTTAACATGCGTGAACAAATGAATGAGATTCTGGCAAATGTATATGTAAAGTACAATACACAGTTGACGAGGGATTATGTTCAACACTAACAATGAGTTTTGTGTTATACGAAGTAAATCGTGTCCCTTTTTATGTTGCTGTATTATCGATCCAATAACTACAAATAAAATTGATCCGAAATATATTAAATACATAAATATCTTGTTGGATCGTAATATTGTTTTTTTACATTTATTTTTTCCAATAATACATGATATGACTTTCTCAACGTGCTCCGTTTTCTTGAATAGAAGTGGAAGATGTTTATCGTAGAAAGTACTCAAAACAGAAAAAGTTATTCCTCTTACGCACTGCAAACATGCGAAGTAAAACGTAAATTTACTGACTTCACGATCTATAAAAGCAATTGGAAGAATTCCAGTGAATACAAATCCCCACATCGTGTCAAAACAGATCAGCTTGTGTTTCAAGTTATGTCCATTGTTTTCATTAATATTTTGCAGAGTGAACACTCCAAAGAATTTGGAAAAAATCAACATAAGTCTTACATCAATATAGAATGTCACTTCGGTTGACGTTTCGTCGTCAACAATGTTTTCATTCGACTTGACAATAACCTTATTAACTTTTAAATGTCTTTTATTCATGAATGTATTTTTAACGTAAAGCGACATGGTATATTTTGTGTTTAGTTGTCGTGCGCAATAGCTGTATTCTGTTAATTTAATAAATCCATATCATTTCACTAAATCATCAATGTTGATGTGTATAAGTCCATGAAACGTGGGCCTACACCATTAGACCTGCTGTCAGTTAAATGAGATACATTAAAATAGTCATCCCTTTAAAATTGCCAATTATTATGAAAGTCTGTAAATTGTTTAGAAAATTAATAGTTTCAATCGATGAGGAATTTTTATCCATTACATTATTATTATTATTATTATTATTATTATTATTATTATTATTATTATTATTATTATTTTATATTTGACGAAAGACGCAGCATCTAATAAATGAATATAGCCTATAAAATTTGAGGTAATGAAACATGTTCCCTTTCACAGAAAATCTGGTGTTGCTGGACGTTAGATTAAAAAAATATATATCTAGGCCTATATATAAATTTATTACAGAACATTATGGATTAAAAATATCTACAGAGAAAACAAAAATTATGGCATTTCAAGGTGTAGATCCTGTTTTGGAGCAGGTGTGTAATTTTACATATCTAGGATGCAACATCTCATATGAAGAAGAAAAGGATGTAAGCGCAAAATTATCTACATTTTTAAGAATTTTAGGGTTAATAAATTCTATCTCAAGACTAAAAGTGTATAAAACGCTGGCTCTTCCAACTCTTTTGTATGGTAGCGAAGTATGGATGTTGAAACATAAGGATATACAGAGACTTAGATCTGCTGAAATGAGATACCTTCCGAGGACTGAATGATACACACTACTAGATCACAAAAAAAAAAAAATGAAGACGTATTAGAAGAATTACACGTGGAACCTTTAGAAAACAAAATTTCTGATTATAAGTCAAGATGGATACAACATGTTCATCGAATGGAAGATCACAGGATACCCAAACAAATGTTAAGATATTAACCTGCTGGAAGAAGAAGACCAGGATGTCCACTCGAAAGACTTCTGGATGGTGTTTCTCTTGAAGCGAAACAGGTCAACAAATGGCCTAAATTCGTGAATGTACTATTTATGATGATAATGATGATATTTGGATTCAAATTGCGGGAAGTGAAAATGGAATATGATGTGGACTAATGAATGACCTACTTTACGATATATTAGGGCAACAGATTTTGATGTGGTCGTGTGTTATATGTAACCGATAGACTGATTAATTGGATTTTATTCTTCTGTTTGTATTTTTCATGTATTCTAGATATGTATCGTTATTCCTTGTGTAAATTTCATTATCAACTTTAATTTTATTTATCATTAATTTTATTGTGTTATTAGATATTTGACCTACTTATTTTATTGTTTTATTTCAGCCAAATAATCGTTTACTGTCTAATAGTATTGCGATTTTCATATTTTAATGTAACATTAGCTTGTAATGGTGAGTGGAAGAGAAGGTAATTAAACCTTAACCCCACCAAGTTATATAAATAAATAAAACATAAATAAAAATATTTTTTAGCGTCGTTCCACTTTTTAAAGTTGTCTCCTGATTGGATTAAATTATTTCATTCGTGTTCCATATTTTTGTTTTTTTTGATAACAATAAATAATAATAATAATAATAATAATAATAATAATAATAATAATGGTTCTTCATTTTCGTTTTTTTTAAATCTACACTATCACCTATACCGAAGTTCTATTTTGTACTTTACCTATTTTAAAAATACAGCTTTCATTTACTAGCTATAGTTTTTATTTTCTCTCTCTATCCATCCAAAGTAATTCTGCCCGAAGGCAGGTCCTTCACTGCAATCATAGCATTTCCATGCTATGCTTGCAGCTTTACATGGGAATTGTGTAGGTGTGGTAGCTTCCCGTTGCTTTCCACACCGGTGAGGGATAATAATGATGATAATGGTAAGGATGATAATGATAAGGATGATGGCCATATGATTTCGGGGACCGTTTGGGCCTTAAAGTTTTCCTGACATTTGTCTTACAGGTGAGGAAAACCCCCGATAAAAACCTCACCCAGAAAAACTGCCCCGACCGGGGATCGAACCCGGGCTCGCTGCGTGACAAGGCAGCACGCTACCTCGAGACCACAGCGGTGGACGTCTCTCTCTATAGTAAGGTATAATTTGGCAGGGACTATTTGGGAAAATTTATTAAAACAATTCTCGATAAAATCACACACTTTTTAGTAAATTTCTTAATATATTACTTTTCTATATGTTTCCTACAAAACGTACATTTTTGTTTATGTTGTATAAAATAAATTTCACTATCGTTTCAAATAATTTCAAATACTGGTACTGAACTTCTAAAATATGTTTTGCTACTTGCGAAGTATCGTTGAAATTATAAAACACTTTATGTGCAGATGTCTTGACACTGTGAAACCACGTACAATGCACAACAAATTGACTCTGATAACTGATTACATCATACTAACATGTACGTATATTGATTATTTTGTCATACTTACACAGTTACGAAAATACAAGTGATGTTTTTCATGTGTTTCGCTTACCCTAGTTTGACATCGGTAAGTAATGAAAAGTTTATATGGATAATATTTGTAGAGAAAATATTTTGAAATTTAACATTTATGTTAGACATGGGACAATTATACATAAATAAGTGCAAGTTTACATAAAAACAGTATACATTTATCATGATAACATGTTTACTTTGCCAGTGGCATGATGATTTTTGCGTGATACAAGTCTTATATCACATTTTGATTTCCTATTGTTCTCTGATAGTGTTTACTAATTTAACCAACATAATAATAATAATAATAATAATAATAATAATAATAATAATAATAATAATAATAATAATAATAATAATAATAATAATAATAATAATAATAATAATTAATAATAATTAATAATAATAATAATAATAATAATCTTCTTGTAAGCCCATGTTTCCCTTAACAGAGATTTAGGCGCTCTCCCCCTGCAGGGAAGAATTTGAACCATACTAATTTAGTTACACTTGTTTTCGTATAGATGTCA
>JASPKZ010009079.1:115000-117558 GCA_030220185.1 Diploptera punctata
CGAACTCGATGAGCACCCTTGAATGCCATTGTTTTTTTATTTTTGTGAGGATATTTCCATGTTGTATTTTTTTATATTTCATTTAGTTTATATAGCATTCTTTGTAGTTCGTCTTCTGTTTTTGCCATTAGAACCTAGTCATCTGCAAAGGCTACTGTTTTTTATTACTATATTTCCTAAGTTAATTCCCCCAGTCGTCATTTGCTTCCATGATCTTATCATGTCGCCGAAATAAATGTTAAACAGCGTGGTTGATAGTGGACAACCTTGTCTAACTCCTCCTGTTATATGTACTGGTTCCCTTTGATTTATTTTTATTTTTGCTTTCTCATACATTTTCTCAATTACTGCTATCAAGTGTAGTGGAATTCTTTTTTCACTTAATATGTTCCATAATGTGGTTTAGACACTTTATCAAAGGCCTTCTTATAATCTAATAAATAATAGTTTTAAAAAACTAAAACAGCACGCTTTATTAGAAAACCGAACTCAAAAATGAAAAATAATTTTAATTTCCAACACGCTTGGAATAAATTTAAAGTGGTCAACAAAACAATCTTCTCCAACACATATAGAATAAAACTAGAATTATCAACAAAAAAGAATATAATTTTACCATCAAAAGCGTGGGGTGTTCTATATCAATTAATATATTTCATAATAAGCATATATTGGTAAAAGTAAAGTCTCTAAGAAGAACATGGAAAAATTATACAAGGCACCGCACGCTTTTGATGGCAAAATTACAGGGTGGACCGCTCGAATGGACCTAATTTCAATTGCTTGTTACTGGCAAACGGTTGAAGATAGAAACTTAAAACAACGTTCATATTACAGAAAAACTCACCAAGTTTTGATATCCAGATCACCACATCTCTATATGAGCCCAGCAGTCACTGTGACGATATCAAAGCGATGAACAATTTCTTGCCAAGTACGTTGGAGTATGTCTTCTGGAATGTTCTCAATAGCCTCTATGATGCGCTCACGAAGATCACGAAGGTCTTTGACTGGGGTGGTGTAAACTTTATCTTTGACATAGCCCAGAGAAAGAAATCCAGTGGTGTTAAATCGGGAGATCTCGGGGGCCACGCGATTGGTCCTCCCCTACCAATCCAACGGCCAGGGAAAATGTTGTCCAAAGTCGTACGAACTTCATTGGACCAGTGGGGAGGAGCACCATCTTGCTGGAAAACGATGTTAGGCTGCAGTTGTTCAATTTGTGGAAAGAAGAACTGCTCCAGCATGTCAAGATATGTGGTACCACGAACAGTTTTCTCGGCGAAGAAAAACGGTCCAATGACCTTATTATGTGACAAACTGCACCAAACATTCATCTTCGGACTATCACGAACATGCTCTTGAATAGCGTGAGGATTCTCCGATCCCCAGATCCGCACATTATGCCGGTTTACCTTGCCTGACAAATGGAAAGTGGCTTCGTCCGAGAAGAAAATCTTGGTCATGAAGTCAGGATCAGCGCCGAGACGGTCCAGCATCGTATTGGCGAATTCCACTCGTTTCGGCATGTCATTCGGCTCCAGACGTTGCACTAACTGCACTTTATATTCGTGCAGTTTGAGGCGTTTGTGGACAATCCGTTGTAATGTCGATTTTGGTATTTGAAGTTCCCGCGAAGCTCTTCTTAATGACTTCCGGGGGCTTCGCTCAAATGCGGCTTGAACATTTGCTACCATTTCATCGGATGCTCTGCGACCACCACCATGCTTCTTCAACACAGATCCTGTAGCTAATAATGTATCACGCCACTTCTTTATGCTTCTAGCAGTTGGAGCATCACGGTTAAACACACGCCGGAACTCCCTTTGAACTCTAATGATTGATTTAAACTCCGCATACCACAAAACAGCTTGCGCTTTCATCTGCGGAGTCGCCATTTTCACAAACAATTAAATCTAAGAACGAGAAACGTATCTTTGTGCCATCTACCGACAGGATTCGAAACTTGGTGAGTTTTTCTGTACTATGAACGTTGTTTTAAGTTTCTATCTTCAACCGTTTGCCAGTAACAGGCAATTGAAATTAGGTCCATTCGAGCGGTCCACCCTGTATTTTCTTTTTGTTGATAATTCTAGTTTTATTCTATATGTGTTGGAGAAGAATTTTTTGTTTACCACTTTAAATTTATCCCAAGCGTGTTGGAAATTAAAATTATTTTTCATTTTTGAGTTCGGTTTTTTATAAAGCGTGCTGTTTTAGTTTTTAAAAACTATTATCTCTTTTTTTATTGTTTAGTTTTAATGTTTTACAGAATAAGATAAGAATGTAAATATCTTTAAATTCCATAATATAGTAGTATGAGCTAAAATTATTACTCTTCTAAAAAAAAATGCTCCCCAGCCGGATTCGAACCAGCGAACTATGGATTACTGAAATTATATACCACTAGTTCACCGCTCTACCAACGGAGCTCTTACAATGATTGACCAAAAAGTCGACAAGTCCGTAACCTATTATACCAGTTTTAATTTTTTTTATTTTTGATGATTCTGGCGAGGAATTTAGAAATAAAATATGAAATTATTGTAGTGTCACGG
>JASPKZ010009080.1:0-82959 GCA_030220185.1 Diploptera punctata
GCACTTTCAGTAGAAAGTAAACAATGAAATGAGTAATACTCATAAATTCCATTACAGACAATTTATTTGATTTTCCTATTATGCATAAATTTTATTTTTCTGCACTCCTTCTGTATATGAACTTTTATTATGTCAAATATCAACTCCTCAATAGCTCAATGTGTTAAAAAGGGGTAAAAGTTTTGTTCACTTATTAATATATAGATTAGTGAGGAAAAAGTTTCACCCTCAATTAAATATTTATTTATATAGTCAGTCCGCATAATAATCGATCATAGAGATGGACAATAATAATATAATGATAATGGGATGTATCAAAGGATGGGAAGATTGTAATTACATCGGGACCAAAATAAACTCAAAATGTACCCAAGAAAAATGCATAAAATATAGAATACTAAAGGCAGATCAGTAATAACAATGTTAAATGGAGTTTTGTGGTATAAGAACATTAGAATAGATACCAAATTACAAATTCTAAATCCATAATTCGAAGCATGCTAACATACAGTGCAGAAACTAGGCAGTTATGGATTTAGAATTTGTAATTTGGTATCTAATATTTAATTTTAGGAAGTTATATTTTAAGGTTATTTTAATTATATTATTTTTGGTCTGGACATCTTACCTCAATATTTAATGTTGATTTGTTCTTGGACATGTTTCAAAACAATTCTCTGTTTTATCTTCAGCTTTCCCAGACTCTGGGAAAGTCTGGGAAAGCTGAAGATAAAACAGAGAATTGTTTTGAAACATGTCCAAGAACAAATCAACATTAATATTGAGGTAAGATGTCCAGACCAAAAATAATATAATTTGGTATCTATTTGAATGTTCTTTCCCCACAAAACTCCATATGATGTTTTTATTACCGATCTGCCTTTTTGAATTCTATATTTGATGTCATTTTTTTTTGGGTACATTTTGAGTTTAATTTTGGTCCCGATGTAATTACGTTCTTCCCATCTTTTGATACGTAGGAACCCTGTATTTTATGCTGTCAATCTCTAAATATAAGTACAAAGGCAAATTATATTTTACAGCCTAAATCAATGCACTGAATAAAGTGATTTAATTGAGTAGATGCTATATCTACTATCAAAGGATAATTATGAAAATCCAGCTGTAAATTTTTATTTCTCATTCTATTACAAACATGATTAGCAAGAAGTCGACAATGATACTTTGATTGTCTTTTCGACACATGTTTTACTGGTAATACTTATTTTTACCTGAGTTTTGCTCTCCTTTTCTAAACGAGCTGCACATCCATCATTACTAGAGGAATCATCAGTAGAATTGGGTTTGTCAGTAGAATTGGGTTTGTCAGTAGAACTGGAATTGTCAGAACTGGAATCTTCAGAAGAACTGGAATCGTTAGTAGAACTGGAATCGTCAGTAAAAAAGGAATCATCACAGCATGAATAATTTTCATCACTACTGTTCTCAGTGTCAGATTTGTCATTTTCATTATTGTTCATACAATTTTTAGTGTCAGGATCAACATGATTGTAGTTCATGTTCTGATCAGAAATCCAACAATCACCATCCATCATCCTGTGGTAAATGTTCTTCCCTTGAACATCAATCCAGTTTTCATTCCGATTGGTATTCAGTGTCATCCAGTTGAGGAGAAGTTTTTGGCTCTTCATTCGACATCAACATTTTCTTCAGTGTCACTTACTTTTTCTGGTATTGGCTCGTCCTCGGACATCAACATTTTCTTCAGTGTCACTTACTTTTCTGGTATTGGCTTCTTCCTCGACATCAAGATTTTCTTTCAGTGTGACTTTAATTTTCTGGTATTGGCTCTTCCTCGACATCAACATTTTCTTCAGTGGTGACTTAATTTTTCTGGTATTGGCTCTTCCTCAACATCAACACTTTTCTTCAGTGTCACTTAATTTTTCTGGTATTGGCTCTTCCTCAACATCAACATTTTTCTTCAGTGTGACTTAATTTTCTGGTATTGGCTCCTTCCTCGACATCAACATTTTCTTCAGTGTCACTTACTTTTTCTGGTATTGGCTCTTCCTCAAACATCAACATTTTCTTCAGTGTCACTTACTTTTTCTGGTTTTGGCTCTTCCTCGAGATCAACATTTTCTTCAGTGTCACTTACTTTTTCTGGTATTGGCTTCTTCCTCGACATCAAACATTTTCTTCAGTGTGACTTAATTTTTCTGGTATTGGTCTTGGCTCTTCCTCGACATCAACATTTTCTTCAGTGTCACTTACTTTTTCTGGTATTGGCTCTTCCTCAACATCAACATTTTCTTCAGTGTCACTTACTTTTTCTGGTTTTGGCTCTTCCTCGACATCAACATTTTCTTGAGTGTCACTTAACTTTTTCTGGTATTGGCTCTTCCTCGACATCAACATTTCTTCAGTGTGACTTAATTTTGCTGGTATTGGGCTCTTCCTCGACATCACATTTTCTTCAGTGTCACTTACTTTTTCTGGTATTGGCTCTTCCTCGACATCAACATTTTCTTCAGTGTGACTTAATTTTTCTGGTATTGGCTCTTCCTCGACATCAAAATTTTCTTCAGTGTCACTTACTTTTTCTGGTTTTGGCTCTTCCTCGACATCAACATTTTCTTCAGTGTGACTTAATTTTTCTGGTATTGGCTCTTCCTCGACATCAACATTTTCTTCAGTGTCACTTACTTTTTCTGGTTTTGGCTCTTCGTTGATATCAACATTTTTTTCAGTGCGACTTACTTTTTCTGGTTGGATAGACTGATGATCTTCCAATTTACGCTTAAGTGCTCGTGTTTCCTGCAATAGAAATAAATGCATATAATTCTCTTAAAACTGTGAAATTATTAACTGTAATATTTTAGACATATCTTACAGCATAAAAAAATGGTTTATAGCTAGATATCATTGTTTTGTCTTGTATTGATTTTGTAAGCCCTTGTTTCCCTCAACAAGTTTTAGGTACTGTCCCCCTACAGGGAAGAAATTGAACCATACTAATTTTGTTACACTTGTTTTCATATAGTTGTCATTGGAGTGGCCAGCGGTCAGCGTTCTGCCTCATACTTACATCTAGGAAACCAAGGTAGTACTAGGATGGGAAAATTCAGTAAATTTTGCTTAGAGGTCATTTTATTCAGGCTTAAGGATCTTTTATGAGCCTGAAAATCTTCAGACCTGGGACCCACAGGTAAAGGACCCTCCAGGAGGACTTGCTCCTTGGATTTTTCCATCCTAAAAAATCCATCGACCTCGGTTGGGTTTAAACCAACGACCCTCAGGATGGCAGGCAAAAAGCATGACCACCAGTCCACTGCAGATAATTCACTATGGTATTTTTAATTGTTATTTTCAAATGTGGTAGGATGAAAATAGAAATAAAATAATTTCATAGCAACGTATGATAATAAACTACTATTTACTGGAATTTTTGCTGAAATTAAGGTCTTAAATTGCTTAAGAAACATGAGTAACAGTTTTCAGATACTTTTGTTATTCACAATGGTTTCAAGCAAATAGGTGTACTTTCTCCTGTGCTATTTAATTTTGTACTAGAGCATATGATCAATTCTTCAGAGGATGAAGTAGGCCTACAACTCAATGGTGTTAACAAGCTGTTAGCTTATGCTGTTGATGTATTATTATTATTATTATTATTATTAACAATATTATTATTATTATTATCATTAACATTAACATTATCATTAATATTATTGATATTGAGGAGACACTAAGTGCCAGCACACACTCTATTGATTATCACTAAGAAATAGTGAGTGAAAGTAAACATAAATAAAACTATATATACGTTCTGTTATAGAAATACATTATATAATGGAAAGGTCAACTAATGACAAATGGGGGAAATTTTGAAGAAGTGACTGAAATCAAATATCTAGGAACAATAATTTCAGATAGGAATGAGATGCACAAAGAAATTAAACGTGTGTGCAATACTGAAAATGTATGATGTGTATTACTGAGACTCTTTGTTGTCCCAATTCCTTTAAAAAAGTGTTAAATTGAATGTATATAAAAACTGTTATTCTCCCAGTTATATGGTTGTGAAACATGGACTCTTACTTTAAGGGAGGAGATAAGATTATGTGTATTTGAGAATAAAGTTCTGAGGATTATTCTTGGACCAAAGTGAGGTGACATACAGGTGAGGGTAGAAGACTACATAGCAGTGGACTACATGTTCTTATGGGAAATCAGTTATTAATAAGAAAAGTTAAATCTCAGACTTTGATGGGTTGGACATGTTGCACAAGTGGGAATGAAAGAAAGACTTGGAAACTCCTTGTAGGAAAGGAAGAGGGAACGTGCCCAGATGGTAGCACAAGAATGAGATGGGAGAATAACATTAACCTTGATTTGAGGGAAGTAGATTTGACACAGAATGATTGGAAATATTTAGTTCAGGATAGGGAAGAATGGAGAAGTTATGTGCGTGTGGCCATAAACCTATGGGTTCGGTAGTGCCAGTGAATTGGTATGATGATATATTTAACAGTCTTCTCAACATTAGTGTAAATGATAAATAACCACAAATTAATTTTAAAACTTAAGAAATTTTTAACAGTCTAGATTCAAGTGATTCATTTAACAAGTTGAATAAATATGAAACTAGCCAATGGAATAATGTAAACTTTGTATTATATATAACTATATATTATATTATAGAAATCATATAATGCCATTATTAGTCAGTGCACAGATCTTAACAAATACTCTAAATCATTGGCTTATAGACCCTACAGGTATAATATGACATTCATTTGGTCCTTCCACTGGTCCCTATACACAGCCAACTGAATCTAGTTTAGGCCCTATATCTCTGTTATCCTGTTCCCTTAGATCCATCTGAACATTATTCTCCTTCCAATGCCTATATATTTCTAATGGTATTTTTCTTTGAGGATTCTCCATTAGAAATTTTAAAAGCATTTCTTGTATCATCGATTGATGCTGCTTGATCTGTCCATCTCAGTCTGCTTGGCTTAATAAACCTGACAATATTATGACAACAATAAAAATTGTGTAGATATTGATTGTAAATGCTGTTAATTTTCTTTTACTGTTGTAATCCGATTTTTGAGGCTTTATTGAATTTCTTTTAAGAAATCTTAATGTGAAGGTGAAGAATATGATAAAAAAGTAGGCAATATTGTTAAAAATTAATGGTTTATTAATATTTTCAATGTGGAAAGCAACGGGAAGCTACTACACCTAAAAATCCCTACTAAAGGTGCAAGTATAGCAGTGAAGGACCTGCCTTCGGGCAGAATTACTATGGATGGAATATTTTCAAAAGTCAATTTGAACCATCATTGAAGATATGAAAATAATTAATATGTATTTCAGATATCGGTTGACCTCAATTTAACTAAAAAAAACATCATAGGACTTTCAGAATATGTTCCATCATTAGTTGTTAAGAGGTAGACGTAACATTTTATTTTCAGATTTTATTGAATATGTTCCAAAAGGCCTTCAATGTGCTGTACCTGACGCCCAACATGATGAAGTTGATGATGACTGAAATCTCAGGGACATATTTTATTACTGCAACCTTTTAAGAACTTATTAGTTTTTTTTTTTTTTTTTTCCCATCTCATATTATTTGACAAGTAAAATTTTAGGTTTCTGTTTTAAACCATCAGTGAGTTGATTACTATTATGAGACAGTTCACATGCTGGTTAATTTCAATAGAAATATATTTTGAGAAAACACACTGAAATGGCTGGTGGACCAAACATGTTGTCCGCATGTTGGTACTGCTGATTTTATTGATACTATTGATGATTGTTCACCTGTATAACTGTCACATATGCACGAGAGACCAGTAGTGTATCACAATATAGAGGAGTATTAAAAGTAATTCTTTTTTATCAATTTTTAGAGAATATTGTGGTTCTATTTTAATCAATGCTAAAATGGATTCCTGTTACTTCCTAAAGTATTCTTATTGTATCAAGTAGTTTAAACTATTAGGCCTATAGTTGGAGTGAAAGTAAAGCGATTTAATGTTTATACTTATTTTTTTAGTTCCAGCCTGCAAGGTTCTAACTACAAGAAGTAGGACTAGGGTTTAATTCTAGATAGGTCATGATTGAAGATATTTATGTCTCGTATGTTTTCTGTTTATTACAAATACCTATTTAGTCCTGTTAAATGAGTTTGAATACATTTTCTTGAAGTACAGTCAGCTTGGGGATTGAAGTTGCATCTTACCCTTTGTTTATGTTATTGGGAACAAATGTGTAATCGTGGTCCATACCTCCTACCCCACTCCCCTCGCTGTGGGGTTTATACTATGGTACATTCTGTTTATATAGTTTTTTAAATACTTCCATGTAGATTATTGTATTTATAGTAATTTGTACATCTTGTTAATTGATGTTTTTGCTTTTGACTAATCACAAATTCACTTTTTTTGTTCCTAACTACATCTGTCACTCACATAATGATGTGTATAACAATGATGGTGCGTTTGGTTGTTATTACCAAAAAGAATGTTGATGCATATTAATTTGTGACAAGGTTTTTAGAATACAAACTAAGACATACTTTTTTATGTTAAAATTGCATAATTTTTATTCAGACAGTCTGTAATGGTAGCATCTCCAGTAAATATTGTATTGGGGGATGAGATCTGAAGAGTGTCGTTAGGTTATCCAACTAGTTTGAGCTGTGGAAGTGTTTCATGATCCATTTAACTTATGAGATTTTTAAATGCCCATCACTACTCATTTGCCGGAATTTAATTTCCTTGACACCCTCATTTTGTGCAGTTTTGAATAAGAATGCACTACCTGAACATGCCAGATTAGCTGCCTTTTGTCATTAGAGGATATACCTGCCACCATGTACATGTGACATCATCATTTAAAGGTTAATATTTGTTAGCTAATACAAGCTGTAGGAAACATTATTACAAGCTTTTTAATTTCAAGAGAGGATATAATGTAAAATTCAGAAATCATGTCATGTGATTGTAATTTTTTGTGTGTTAAATAAATGTTGACAGAATACATAGATTAAAAGTTCATAGTAAAAAATGGATATCCCACGTGATTAAGGAGATAAAGCATGGAAATCAGTTCTTCTGATCGACATAACATGAGTTGACAAGAAAATACTGAAGATGAAGCTGCGAAAGGCTTTGAAACCGTGGTCAACTTAGAAGACTGGATATGAGGTGAGGTATGAACAATTTTAATTTAATCTTATGGAAATCAAATTAAGTCAGGAACTTCATGAGGCAGGTAATGCAAGGGAAACAATTTTTTCTACTGTAGGTCTACTTCTACTACATAAGAAAATGTTGAAAAATCTTTATCTTGAATGATTTCTGTTGTAATATTTTCCAATATATTTGGGTTTTGTTAAAATAAATGTCTGCTGGAACATTGCCTGGAGAGATGGAATGAGTATTTTTTGTCAGATATCCATAAAAGTTACTATTAGTATTATGATGGTTTTAGTAAGTAAAATATATAGATAAATGTGGTTTATAATTTCACAATATTATATTGTACATTAGAATAATCTGGATGTATTTATAAAATTTGAACCTTTTTTACAGTGTTGAATTTCTCATAAATAAGTTTATCATAAATTCATTGAATTTCATTGTATGACTAAAAATGCAAAAGTATATCTAACTAAATATAAAGATATGGATATGATAATTAAAAATGCTCATACATTTGGTTTCAGTGTGATACTTTTATTCCTATGTTAAAATTGTTACTTATTTTTAGTACACTTAGCAAAAAAAGAATGAGTTGCTTCAAAGAGCATAGTCTCTGTTATGGCTCACTGTGCATGCTTGAAAAGCTAAAGCTTTTGTTCATGAGGTAACGCACTGTTAAATGTTTTAAATATCCTGTATTTGGTTTTAGTCTTCTTAAATAGTTTTAAAAAACAGTGAAGGAGACATGTTTCTAAATATTTATTAATGTTCGACAAATGTAAAATTACTCAAATTGCGACATTTCAAATAAAGTTAAACTCTCATTCGTAGTGTAACAGTAAACAATACAAACAGGATTAGGCAACTAGCATCTGATGTCTGAGTAGCGTAGATCGTTAAACCAATTACAAAAAGATAAAATATATAAGAGAGCCAGAGTTCGAATCCCTCGTCAAAGTTTTTTTTTATTCATTTGTATTTTCGCAAAATATATCCTATAACATTTAATTCTTGTATGCAACGTAATCTATGTCCACTTTACACTGTATTAAGTAATATTCCTGCCTTCGTAAACTCTATAACACTATTTAGCTATCAGTATAAATTTTTTGTGTGCAGTACCACATTTTAATAATAATGCTATAAATTGATGTAATAAAAGATAATATACCTTCATATAAGTATGTGTTTGTTTATTTATTACATAGTAGTGGTCACCCAGCTGACGAAATTCGACCACAATTCATTGTTTTTTTAAGTTTTTCACAAATATGTCATTATGCATTAATGTTCAATTTATTTTAAAAATATGAATGATAGAAAATATGTGGTATAGGTTGGCTAAGCCATATTTAAATATCCTGTATTTGGTTTTAATCTTCTTAAATAGTTTTAAAGAACAGTGAGGGAGACATGTTTCTAAATATTTATTAATGTTCGACAAATGTAAAATTACTCAAATTGCGACATTTCAAATAAAGTTAAACTCTCATTCATAGTGTAACAGTAAACATTACAAACAGGATTAGGCAACTAGCATCTGATGTCTGAGTAGCGTAGATCGTTAAACCAATTACAAAAAGATAAAATATATAATAGAGCCAGAGTTCGAATCCCTCGGCAAAGTTTTTTTTTATTCATTTGTATTTTCACAAAATATATCCTATAACATTTAATTCTTGTATGTCACGTAATCTATGTCCACTTTACACTGTATTAAGTAATATTCCTGCCTTCGTAAACTCTATAACACTATTTAGCTATCAGTATAAATTTATTTGTGTGCAGTACCACATTTTAATAATAATGCTATAAATTGATGTAATAAAAGATAATATACCTTCATATAAGTATGTGTTTGTTTATTTATTACATAGTAGTGGTCACCCAGCTGACGAAATTCGACCACAATTCATTGTTTTTTAAGTTTTTCACAAATATGTCATTATGCATTAATGTTCAATTTATTTTAAAAATATGAATGGTAGAAAATATGTGGTATAGGTTGGCTAAGCCATAATTTAAAAAAAACCAGTGACTCATCATTTGACATTTGTATACCATTTATACTGTTTAAACTTGCATTTGGCCTATTATTATGTGTACAGGAATATAGTATTATATCTCTTCTTCTTTGTCTATCACTCCAACCCGTCAAGTTCTATGTCGAGGCATAATGGAAGTAGATGCGAATATCTAAATATAAAAAAAAATGTAATGAAATTACTGAAACCAAGATTAGAGAGTTTAATTTAAAATTAAAAATAAAATGTACTCACTTTTTTAAATCACTAATAATTAATACGCGAGAGTAAGTCAATTCATATTGCTACTGCATATTTTTCTTTTTGCAACACTGCACTTTCAGTATGAAAGTAAACAAATGAATGAGTAATACACATAAATTCCTTACAGACAATTTATTTTATTTTCTGTTATGCATAAATTTTATTTTTCTGCACTCCTTCTGTATATGAACTTTTATTATGTCAAATATCACACTCCTCCAAATGCGCAATATGCTTAAAAAGGGGTAGAAAGTTTTTTGTTCACTTATTAATATATATATTAGTGAGGAAAAAGTTCACCCTTCAATTAAATATTTAGTTTATATATGTCAAGTCCAGCATAATAATAGATCAAAGATGATGGACAATAATAATAATAATAATAATAATAATAATAATAATAATAATAATAATAATAGTAATAATAATAATAATGGGATGTATCAAAGGATGGGAAGAATGTAATTACATCGGGACCAAAATTAAACTCAAAATATATCCAAGAAAATGACATAAAATATAGAATTCTAAAAGGCAGATCGGTAATAACAATGTTAAATGTAGTTTTGTGGTATAAGAACATTAGAATAAATACCAAATTACAAATTCCAAATGCCTAATTCGAAGCATGCTAACATACAGTGCAGAAACTTGGCAGTTATGGATTTAGTATTTGTAATTTGGTATCTATTCGAATGTTCTTATCCCACAAAACTCTGTTTGACATTGATGTTACCGATCTGCCTTTTTGAATTCTATATTTTATGTCATTTTCTTGGGTATATTTTGAGTTTAATTTTAGTCCCGATGTAATTACATTCTTCCCATCTTTTGATATGTAGGAACCCTGTATTTTATGCTGTTAATCTCTAAATATAAGTACAAAGGCAAATTATATTTTACAGCCTAAATCAATGCACTGTATAAAGTGATTTAATTGAGTAGGTGCTGTATCTACAGTCAAAGGATAACCATGAATGTCCAGCTGTAAATTTTTATTTCTCATGCTATTACAAACATGATTAGCAAGAAGTAGACATGGGTATTTTGATTTTCTATTTGACACATGTTTTAATGGTGATACTTATTACGGTATCACCTGAGTTTTGCTCTCTTATTCTAAACGAGCTACATATTCATCATCACTATAGGAATCATCAGTAGAATTTGAATTGTCAGTAGAATTTGAATTGTCAGTAGAATTTGAATTGTCAGTAGAACTGGAATTATTTGAACTGGAATCATCAATTGAAATGGAATCATCACTGCTTGAATAATTTTCATCACTACTGCTGTCAGTGAGAGGATCAACATAATAGCAGTCCATGGTCTCATCAGGACCTTCCTTTAGTAAATGTTGTAGGTTGTTTAATAATTCAAATCTAATTTCATTCCAGCTTGGTATTACAGAGTCATCCAGTTGAGGAGAAGTTTTTGGCTTTTCCTTGACATCAACATTTTCTTCAGTGTGACTTACTTTTTCTGGTTTTGGCTCTTCCATGATATCAACATTTGTTTCTGTACGACTTAATTTTTCTGGTTGGATAGACTGATGATCTTCCAATTTACGCTTAAGTGCTCGTGTTTCCTGCAATACAAATAAATGCATATAATTCTCTTAAAACTGTGAAATTATTAACTGTTATATTTTAGACATATCTTACAGCATAGCTAGATATCATTGTTTTGTCTTGTATTGATTTTGTAAGCCCTTGTTTCCCTTAACAAGTTTTAGGTACTGTCCCCCTATAGGGAGGAAATTGAACCATACTAATTTTGTTACACTTGTTTTCGTATAGATGTCATTGGAGTGGCTCGCGGTCAGCGTTCTACCTCATACTGACATCTAGGAAACCAAGGTAGTACTAGGATGGGAAAATTCAGTAAATTGTGCTTAGAGGCCTTTTTATTTAGGCTTAAGGATCTTTTATGTGCCTGAAAATCTTCGGATTTGGGACCCACAAGTAAAAGTCCCTCCTGGAGGACTTGCTCCTTGGATTTTTCCATCCTAAAAATCCATCGACCCCGGCAGGGTTTGAACCTGTGACCCTCAGGACAAGAGGCAAAGAGCATAACCACTAGTCCACCGCAGATAATTCACTATGGTATTTTTAATTGTTATTTTCAAATGTGGTAGGATGAAAATAGAAATAAGATAATTTCATACCTATGTAAGATAATAAACTACTATTTTCTGGCATTTTTGCAGAAATTAAGGTCTTAAATTGCTTAAAAACATGAGTATATTATATACTCTAGTACCATATGCTACTTTTTGTGCTATGATTTTACTAAGACTTAATATAATATCCTTCAGTTCTATAATTTTGATATTATATTATGACACAAAGAGTAGGATGCATGGAGGCAAACAGTTTTCAGATACTTTTGATATTCACAATGGGTTCAAGCAAAGAGATGTACTTTCTCCTGTGCTATTTAATTTTGTACTAGAGCATATGATCAATTCTTCAGAGGATGAAGTAGGCCTACAACTCAATGGTGTTAATGAGCTGTTAGTTTATGCTGTTGATGTATTATTATTATTATTATTATTATTATTATCATATTATCATTATTATTGTTGTTTATTAAATTAATATTGAGAAGCTAAATCTATTACTATGATAGAAGTAAGTAAATTAATAAACACAAATAAATTATTGTAAATCAATGGTAAAGAGAAAAATTTTTGCCTCAACCGGGAATCGAACCTCGAACCTTTAGCTTTCCGTGCTAATGCTCAAACCACTGAGCTAATCCAGGCTTCATTCCCATCCAAGCAGAAATCCTTCCTTTACCTTACTCTACTGGTCCTACATTCAATTGCAATGAATCATCATTCACAAATACACAATGAATGGCTTCTACCTGAAGAAGACATGAATGGACTCCACACAGCTGTAGCATTATTTATTAAATTAATATTGAGAAGCTAAAGCTATTACTATGATAGAAATAAGTAAATTAATAAACACAATTAAATTATTGTAAATCAATGGTAAAGAGAAATTTTTTTGCCTGAACTGGGAATCGAACCCCGAAACTTTAGCTTTCGGTGCTAATGCTCAGACCACTGAGCTAATCCAGGCTTCATTCCCATCCAAGCAGAAATCCTTCCTTTACCTTACTCTACTTGTCCTACATTCAATTGCAATGAATCATCTTTCACAAATACACAATGAATGTAATAATAATAATAATAATAATAATAATAATAATAATAATAATACTTTATTTATTCTGGCAGAGTTAAGGTCATAAGGCCCTCTCTTCCACTCAACCAGCACAAATACAAATAAATATTTGACAAATATAGATATACACTATACTAATTATAAACAGTTAAAGATACAATAAATGTAGCAATGTAAATGTCATGTACAAACAACATTTTATAGGGTAATAAAATATTGATACAATAATAATAATAATAATAATATAAATATGATACATTATACGGGGGCGCGCCGTAGCGTAGTGGTTAAGGCACTGAGCTACAAGCCGGAGGGTCGAGGGTTCAAGTCCCGTTGGGGTCAGGATTTTTCAACTGACCCAAACCCTCTGGCGGCACTATGGCCCTGGGGTCGACTCAGCCTCTAACGGAAATGAGTACCAGACGCTTGTTCTGGGGGTGAAGGCGGCCGTCACGCAGGGCTGACAACCCGTCTGACATAAAGTGCCGATTGTCTAGAAAAAGTGGGAGCCTTAACCTCCCACTACCCCAAGGGCCTCCGGGCCTGTTGTGGGATCACTTTACTTTACTTTACTGATACATTATACGGGAAACACCAATTAATATATATACCTTACACTGGATAATAATGAAGTCGAGTTTATAGCAAATATAAATTTAGATTTCTTTTAAAAGATGCCGATGTCCGGCAGGTAGGGAATTCCAGTTACGAGAAGTGAAGATGGTATATGACATGGAGTGATGTGATGTCCTATGTTGCGGTATATTAAGTAAGAGACTATGTTTTGATCTTGTGTTTAAGATATGGTTTGAGGATAGATACTGGAAACGGGATGATAAATAATTGGGAATCGAGGTATGTAGGATCTTAAATAGGAGAATTAGAGAGTGCAATTTTCTTCTCTCTTATAGATGTAGCCATGACAATTCGTGGAATAATGGAGAAATGTGATCGTATTTTCGAACATTAAATATGAATCTGATACACATATTATGGACACGCTGCAGTTTGTCCGACAATCCGTCACTTATGTCAGTTAGTAGAACGTCACAGTAGTCAAAATGCGGCATCACTAAAGTTTGGATTAAAATTCTTTTAAACGTTGTAGGAAGAAAATGTTTAAGTCGCTTTAGGGAATGCATTATGGAGAAGATCCTTTTAGATGTTTATTTTACTTGCACATGCCAATTTAAATTAGAATCTAAGTAAAATCCCAAGTTTTTAACGATGTCAGTATAAGGAATTTGTTCATTATCTAATATGACAGCCGGCATATTGCCATTGTTTATGAAGTGTAATAGCCTTGGATGTCCGATAATTATTGCTTGCGTTTTGTTTACATTTAGTTTCAGCCCATATTGTCTGGACCATACAGATATATGCCTGAGGTCAGTGTTTACTTTGTCAATATTATTCATTAATTTCGTCAGGCCTAAAGTGTGTGTAAATCTTGTAGGTCGTCGGCGTAAAGATGATGCTTGCAGTTTTGTAGTTTCTTGGTCACGTCATTAATATAAATCGAGAAGAGAAGAGGAGCAAAGGATTGGCCCGCCTTGAGGTCCCCCTTTTCCTCACCAAGCCCGCCAGGAAGAAAATGCGATTATTAACAGAACCTGCGTTGCTGACGATTAGTGAGGTAAGATCTTAAAACCAATCAGGGCAGTTTTCCGACAGATGTAGTGTCTTTAGTCTCGCTAGCATTAAGTCTATATCTTACAGTGTCAAAGGCTTTGCTGTATTTCGATTAGGACTATTGTTCGGTGAGTTTGCTTTTGTCCATTGAGTCTCTTATGTGCTCTACAATGTCAAGTAGTGCAGTACTTGTATGATGTCCTGTTCTAAAACCAGACTGATGCTTATCAAGTAAGTCGTGTGTGATGAGGTAGTCTGTTAACTGTGAATGTATTATGTGTTCTCGTGTCTTTATATAACACAGGGAAGAATACTAAGTGGTCTATAATACTTGAGTGTTTTTGTGGGAGTGTTTGATTTGCGGTGGTAAGAACGAACTAGAAGCCCTTTCCCAGAGGTCGGGGGATAGGTCGGGTGCATTATAGAGGCATTTAAAAATGTGGGTTATTGTTGGGAGAATAATGTCTATCTATTATTTTTGCAGGAGAGTTATTGTTATATTGTCTATTCCTTGTGCTTTAGTACTTAATACATAATACTGCCTCTTTTGGCATCATCAGGTGAGACATAGGAAAAAGAATTTTTTTTTTTTTTGTCTCGGGTATGTTGTGGAATATGAACATTAGTTCATTTTATTGTCTGTTGTTTGTGTTGTGAGTTGTTGTCAGTAGGGAGGTCGGGTAAAATGGTCATTCAACTCATCTAAGTGGTAGGTCATGCTTTTTCTTTTCTAACCCTGTGTTTTTTTTTTGACATAGGCCTATTGATTTTAAATTTTTTTCCACATGTCAGAATGAGTTGGACATAGATTGTGTAAAAATCGCATGGGCATATCTTAGTTTTGCATTCCTGACAGTCTGGTTTGACTTATTTATTTCCTCAGATGTTTGTATGTCTGTAAGTCCCTCAGTTCTTGTTCCTACCTGTATTTCTGTATGCTACGTCTCTCTCAGTCATAAGCAAGCGGATATTATCAGACATCCAGGGTGCAGGTGGTCTGTTTATACGTCTAGTCTTGATAGGTGCGTGTTTGTCATACAATTGTAAAATCATGTCATTAAAATGTTCAACTTTCTCGTCTACAGTCCTAAGTGTCCATATGTTGTTCCAATGTAGTTTTGCAGCGTCATCAATTAATTGCGCATAATTTATATGTTTCAAGTCTCTGTATGTTACAAGTCTAGGTCTACGTTTAGAGCAAAGGAGTGAATATTCAATGTATATTAAGTCATGTGCAGAGATGCCTGGAGCTTCTATCTGTCTACTAGTTATAACTTTTTGAGGATTATTTGTTATAATTAAGTCTAGTAGTGTGTCAGAATAGCTAGTATGATGGGTTGGTTCTGATTGTCATATTGCATGACTGGAACATTGTCTGTAATTGTATAGTGTTGTAAGAAATTTGTGGCTAATAGGTTAGTGTTGAAGTCTCCTAGTACAATTACATGTTCATAAGATGGTATCAGATTTTGGAGAACTGTTTCAATGTCATGCAGGTGACCGACATTTGGGGGCTTATAAACTACTCCTAATAAACATTTCTGCATTTTTGCTCTAATTTCTATAAATAGGTATTCGGGTCGTGACGAGTATTCACTAGGCGAATGGGATACAATTTTCGGTTGTAGATTAGAACGAATATACATTGCCACGCCGCCTCCATTTTTTCCCAATCTATCATTCCTAATCAAGGTGTAATTTTGCATGTTTACAAGAGAAGAAGGAAGGGTATTTTTCAGCCATTTTTCAGAAAATAAAATGGCATGCAGATTTTTGAGGAGACACTAAGTGCCAGCACACACTCTATTGATTATCACTAAGAAAATAGGGAGTGGAAGTTAACATAAATAAAACTATATATATATGTTCTCTTATAGAAATACATTATATAATGGAAAGGTCAACTAATGACAAATGGGGGAAATTTTGAAGAAGTGACTGAAATCAAATATCTAGGAACAATAATTTCAGATAGGAATGAGATGCACAATGAAATTAAACGTGTGCTCAATTCTGAAAATGTATGATGTGCATTACTGAGACTCTTGTTGTTCCAACTCCTTTAAAAAAATGTTAAACTGAATGTATATAAAAACTGTTATTCTCCCAGTTATATTATATGGATGTGAAACATGGACTCTTACTTTAAGGGAGGAGATAAGATTATGGGTATTTGAGAATAAAGTTCTGAGGAATATTCTTGGACCAAAGTGAGGTGAACATACAGGTGAAGGTAGAAGACTACATAGCAGTGGACTACATGTTCTTATGGGAAATCAGTTATTAATAAGAACAGTTAAATCTCAGACTGTGATGGGGAGGACATGTTGCACAAGTGGGAATGAAAGAAAGACTTGGAAACTCCTTGTAGGAAAGGAAGAGGGAACGTGCCCAGATGGTAGCACAAGAATGAGATGGGAGAATAACATTAACCTTGATTTGAGGGAAGTAGATTTTACACAGAATGATTGGAAAAATTTAGCTCAGGATAGGGAAGAATGGAGAGCTTATGTCCATGTGGCCATAAACCAATGGGTTCGGTAGTGCCAGTGAATTAGTATGATGATATATTAAACAGTCTTCTCAACATTAGTGTAAATGATAAATAACCACAAATTAATTTTAAAACTTAAGAAATTTTTAACAGTCTAGATTCAAGTGATTCATTTAACAAGTTGAATAAATATGAAACTAGCCAATGGAATAATGTACACTTTATATTATATATAACTATATATTATATTATAGAAATCATATAAAGCCATTATTAGTCAGTGCACAGATCTTAACAAATACTCTAAATCATTGGCTTATAGACCCTACAGGTATAATATGACATTCACTTGGTCCTTCCACTGGTCCCTATACACAGCCAACTGAATCTAGTTTAGGCCCTATATCTCTGTTATCCTGTTCCCTCAGATCCATCTGAACATTATTCTCCTTCCAATGCCTATATATTTCTAATGGTATTTTTCTTTGAGGATTCTCCATTAGAAATTTTAAAAGCATTTCTTGTATCATCAATTGATGCTGCATGATCTGTCCATCTCAATCTGCTTGGCTTAATAAACCTGACAATATTAGGACAACAATAAAAATTGTGTAGATATTGATTGTAAGAACCGTTAGTTTTCTTTTACTGTTGTAATGCCGATTTTGAAGCTTAATTCAATTTCTATAAGAAAACTTAATGTGAAGGTGAAGAATATGATAAAAAAGAAGGCAATATTCTTAAAAATTTAATGGTTTATTAATATTTTCAAAAGTCATTTTGAACCATCATTGAAGATATGAAAATAATAAATATGTATTTCAGATATTGTCAACCTCAAGGTTTTTAGAATACAACGTAGGACTTTCAGAACATGTTCCATCATTAGTTGTTAAAAGGTAGACCTAACATTTTATTTTCCGATTTTATTGAATATGTTCCAAAAGGCCTTCAATGTGCTTTACCTGAAGTTTGTATAGTTTTTTAAATACTTCCATATGGATTATTGTAATTATAGTAATTTGTACATCTTGTTAATTGATGTTTTTGCTTTTGACTAATCACAAAATTCACTTTTTTTGTTCCTAACTACATCTGTTACTCACATAATGATGTGTATAACAATGATGGTGCTTTTGGTTGTTATTACTAAAAAGAATGTTGATGCATATTACTTTATGACAAGGTGTTTAGAATACAAACTATGACATACTTTTTTATGTTAAAATTGCATAATTTTTATGCAGACAGCCTGTAATGGTAGCATCTCCAGTAAATAGTTTTAAAGAACAGTGAAGGAGACATGTTTCTAGATATTTACCAATGTTCGACAAATGTAATATTACTCAAATTGCGTCATTTCAAATAAGGATAAACTCTCGTTCGTAGTGTAACAGTAAACAATACAAACAGGATTTGGCAACTAGCATCTGACATCTGTGTAGCGTCGATCATTAAACCAATTACAAAAAGATAAAATATATAAGAGAGCCAGAGTTCGAATCCCTCGTAATAGTTTTTTTTATTCATTTGTATTTTCGCAAAATATATCCTATAACATTTAATTCGTGCCACATAATCTATGTCCACTTTACACTGTATTAAGTAATATTCCTGCCTTCGTAAACTCTATAACACTATTTAGCTATCAGTATTAATTTAATTGTGTGCAGTACTACATTTTAATAATAATGCCATAAAAAGTAATATAGCATCATATATGTATGTTACTAAATTATTGTAATCAAATGGTAAAGAGAAAAATTTTTGCCTGAACCGGGAATCGAACCCCGAACCTTCAGCTTTCCGTGCTGATGCTCTAACCATTGAGCTAATCCAGGCTTCCTTCCCATCCAAGCATAAATCCTTCCTTTACCTTACTGTCTTGGTCCCACATTCAAATGCTATGAATCATCATTCACAAATACACAATGAATGGCTTCTACCTGAAGAAGACATGAAGGGACTCCACATAGCTATATCAGGCATAAATTTTTCTCTTTACCATTTGATTACAATAATTTAGTAGTGTACTTTAATATACTTATTTCAATCATAGTAACAGCTTTAGCTTCTTAATATTAATTTAATATATGTATGTGTTTATTTATTTATTACATACTATTTGTCACCCAGCGGACGAAATTCGTCCACAATTCATTATTTTTTAAGCTTTTCACAAATACATCATTATGCATTCATTTTCAATTCATTTTAAAAATATGAATGATAGGTAAAATGTGGTATAGCTTTGCTAAGCCATATTTGAAAAAAAAAAAACAGTGACTCATCATTTGACATTTGTGTACCATTTATACTATTTAAACTTGCATTTGGCTTATTATTATGTGTACGGGAATATAATAATATATCTCTTCTTCTTTGTCTATCACTCCAACCCGTCATTGTTCTATATCAGAACATAATGGAAGTAGGTGCGATTATCTAAATATAAAAAAAAATGTGATCAAATTACTGAATAATTAAAATAATAATAATAATAATAATAATAATGGGATGTATCAAAGGATGGGAAGAATGTAATTACATCGGGATCAAAATTAAACTCAAAATATACCCAAGAAAATGACGTAAAATATAGAATTCAAAAATGCAGATCAGTAATAACAATGTTAAATGGAGTTTTGTGGGATAAGAACATTAGAATAGATACCAAATTCCAAATCCATAATTCGAAACATGCTAACATACGGTGCAGAAACTTAGCAGTTAATTAAAAATTTGAGTTTAAAGCTTATGTCTACTGAAATGGATTGTTTTAAATGCTCAACTAGACATTCTAAATTGGAAAAAATCAGAAATACAATCATCAGAGAACAAATGGAAGTCCAAAATCCAATATTAGATTTTGTGAGATACAGACAACTAGAATGTAGGATGCCAGAGAAAAGCTTACCCAGACAAGCTTTGGAATGGATTCCACCTGGGAAAGGATAGAGACGTTGACCTAGATTTAAATGGATGAATGATGTAAGAAGAGGTATGAGGGAGGTAGTCTGGAAGAATTGGAATATGAAGTTAGAGAAGAATGGAGAAAGAAGATAAAAATTTAAAAAGCTTTGGGCACAGGTAGTTGTTTTATTACATTGTAAACCTGTTTATAAATAATAATTATAAAAATAGTATTACTTCCAAATAGTACTTTTTTTCTTTAAGAATGGACAGACAGAATAAAATGGAAAGCATTTTAACAATTGAGGGGCTCAGTGCCCGAGGGAGCTATCCCACACATATTTAAATCTGAGAAAAAGAGAGTTTTATTAGATTTGTTGTTTTTGAAAAAATGTTATATTAATCATTTTAGTTACCTTATTAATAGGAAAAGTGCATTAGTTTATGTCTCTGCTGTATACCAGCAATGATTGTGTTCTCTTTAAACAGACACGTACATGATATCTTTCACACGGTTTATCACAGAGCTTACACATGCAGTCCATTGACGGATCATGATAGTTTGAATTTTTGCAGAGTTTGTGGTGATATCTATGCACTGCCAGTCTTATTATTGCACTGCATATCTTGTTGTTTGGTCCAGTCCAGTCTTGATTGATCATTGCATCTGTTACGTAAAAATCGTCTGGTATTTCTTTGAGGTATACATTTTTTCAGTTCAGTACTTCATTCACATTTTGTAATATCTCAGAAAATACAACAAAGTGTATTATTAACAGTTTTTTTATTGTTTATTACAATATGTAATATTTACATATTATTCAAAATCATGAAACATAAACACCTGAACTATGCAATTTCTTCAGCCAGTTTCCTGATTCAGCACTGCTTGATGGTCTCAAATCATCATAAAAAGTATGGTATACAGCTGGAATGTACATTCTGATGGACTGTAGATTTCGTAGTTTCAGCGGAGCAATGTTCCTACCTCTGGATACAGTAGCAGTAGCTCAGCGATCGCTCTAGCTATAAAGGAAGATTCTGCAACTACTTGCGTATGAATTTATTTAATTTTCTTCAAGGCACCTTCTTAAAGAACTCAACTCTCTTCCAGTCTTCCAGATCTGAGAAAGTATCTTTGAAGAACAATGCTGTAGATCCTTTTTTTACTTTCAAAGTGGAAACTTTCCTGATACGAAAGTGTTTGAAATCATCATTGGATTTACCTTTACTGATTTTTGAATTTAGAAACTGGTAGTTTCTAAAATCTTCCTTCTTCATTTCAATGACTGAATATGGATTTTTAATCCGAGATTTCCTGACCAGTTCATACCACTGATCTGGCATATAAATATGGCTTGTGTGTCATATCTTCTTCTCCACAACCCCAAAATCTCTGTCACTGGGTAGAAAGGTATGTCCTGGTACCAAAAAATAATGAATAATCTCATCATACATACCCATGGACACAAGCAAGAAGTTAAAGATAGTATTATTCATGTTTTGCCCGGAGCAGGAATCAGAGAAAAAAATCAGCCTCCGTTCATGAAGTGTATTAACTGGATCTTTCAGTATATTGTATAAGCAAGATGCTACTTCAGATGATCCTCTAGAAGCTGCATTTTCTGGCCACATACACCTAAACGCATTGTCTGTGTTCATATATGTGTCCTAAGATTGTACATCCACAGTTGCCTAAGATAAAACATTGATTCTGTTGGGATCTATGAAGTGGGCAGAGCTTGTTGCAAGTCGTAAGTTATCAAACAGTAGTCGCAGTCTTCATTTAATGTCCCTGCTTTAAACTGCTTAAGTAATTAATAAGCATGATTGGTGCACTCTGACTTCCAAAGGGATTTCTTCAATTTCTGAAGCCAGCCAACTATCACTCATTTTGCATATATCGGAAAGAGGTAGTTTAAATGCTATGTTAAACTCTGTATTAAACACTCTAGAATATATGTAATGTGTAGCCGGAGTTAGGGGGCCTACTTCTTTCTCTTCACATTCCTTTGCATAAAGACAATGCATTTCAGCAACAAAATGAACAGTGTTTATATAGACTTTATTTGGATTATCACGGCGAGAATAATGACTTGTGTATTTAGGAAATTTATTTATATGATCCCTGACAGATTTCAACATGATATCACTTGTTTTATTATGAACATTGCCATGTTTACCTCTCTGGTCAAGGTTAGGTTTTCCCAAGTTAACATGTGCTTCAGTTTCAGAGTTCTCTTCATCATCACTCCTCCCATTTTGATTTAACTTTCTATCGCCCCTGGCAGTAGACAGTCTTTTCTTTAAAATCCCAAAAATGTCACAAAAGACTTTCATACACACTCTTCTCGATTCACCATTAACTAATTTAAGAGTATACTGGAAAGAGTATTTACGTCTGGATACTGATTTGTCATTACGGTCACCTTTGTAATCACAGGTGCTCTCTCTTCGATGTATTAATGCAAACAGAAATGCATTCTGAATATCATAACTATCCAAACTATACAATTTTTTAAACAGTTCTTCTTTAGTATTCTGATTTAATGATGAGTAACTGCACCAGCAGAGGTTAGAACTGGCAGGACGGCTACTAGACATGCAACCAGCTGCATGTTTGCAAGCAGGAATATGTTTCTTTGTTGAATAACTTTCATATACCTTATCACTATTTCTTTTTCCTTTAGCAACCAATTTTTTCCATGATTTTTTCCTGCATTTTTGTTTCATCCCATTAGTAGTTACACTGTTAACCTCTATTTTGGATGTACAGAATGACCAACGTAATGTACTACAATGACTGAAATTCCAACTTACATTAACATAATATTTTTAATAATTTTACATGTTTGTTGAATATGCTTAGGTTTAAATATTTGTATTTGAATATAGAAGTAGCAAAATATTTAACCTTATGTAGTTTAAACATAAAAAGGCATTATTAACTATACAGTTGGTTACATTAGTTTATGTAGCAGACAACAACTTTCTAGTGTGGGATAGCTCCCTCTGGCACAAAAATGTTCACTGAGGAAAAAGGAAATAGTTTCTAAAAATGAATATAGATCACACAATTGTGCAGTCATATTATTAGGATTTCTATAGTAAAAGGCAGCTGTCCAAAAATCACAAAATGTCATTTTTTCAACATGTGTGGGATAGCTCCCTCTGGCACTGAGCCCCTCTATTAAAAATTTTAACCCCATCGGGAATCGAACCTGTGACCTCTTGCATATGAATCTAGCCACTAAAGCTCTGAGCTAAGCATTTGCTGGCTAATTTTGCTTGAAAAAAATGTCCTTCAAAGGAAGAAGGAAAATGTATTATAGCTCTACTGTGCAATTAATTTACTTGTGTGAATTGCACGTTAGAACTTAAAATATTCGAGATTAAGAGTCAGCCCATTCGTTTTGTTGCTAAGAGTACATGTTTTTTGACAAGATATAAAATTCAGTATTTCTTTTGTATACTTACTTTTGCATTACTGCTAGTGGGTTTTTGTTCCTCTTGCATGGTCACTTCATGGCAGGATCTCATTTTGTCACCGAGTTTAGGGACCTGAAGAAAAAAAAAAATGTATATATATAAACTGGGTTACCATTTTTGCTTAAAATTAAAGATTGAGATATTTGCTTAAAATTGAAGATTTAATAAGAATAATTATCATCATTTTAATCTGAGACTGATTTGTGATGAGTAGAGACTGGATTATATGCAACATAACAAGCTCAAAATGTGCATGAAAAATGTCAATATATGCAATACCAAATAATGAAAAAAGCATAAAAATTACTATATTAGATATTTCGTTTCTAAATTAACATAATATTTAGTATTTTTATTATCAATTTATTAATAATATCATTTATCACTGATAAATGATAAATTATAAATTATCAATCAGTACCAGGCAAAAGTATTGTTCACAAATTAAAATATTCTACATTTTGCTACTATTGTACACAGAAATGGTCAGGTACTGTTCCAAATGTTCGGTAGTAAGGTTGTGTCATTGATCGCTCAAAGAATATTTATAAACAGAAAAGGACTGTTCTATGTCAACTGAAGGAATTGGGCAGTATTTGAATTTGGGTGTTACTTTGGCACTTATTATTTCTAGCAAAAGCTCACCCATCCCATTTATAAAACTATTAATTTTACACAATGGTTCAAAGCCTGGGTTATCGTTCAAAATGTTTTCAAACTTTTCTTTAAATTTGCTCGGAAATACTTCGGCAATAAGGAGTTCAGTTGTCGGATTTTATCCATTAACTGAATAGATTCAATCAATGCCAAACTTTGAGTTTCAGCTTTTTAATAGTTGCAAGTATATGGGAAGAATGAGTGCTAATCACAGCTATGGTTTTTTTTAAATACTGGAATCGTTAAATGCTTCCTTGCACTGACGAACTGCCAAAGCCTCTGCACTATCGAAATCGCTTACTACACTTTTGATGGCCTCGAAATGTTCATTGGAAAACAACACAGATTTTCAAAATGTTGTAAATAATAGCGCAAAAATATGTTATCACTAGTTTTTAGTTAAAATATGCAATAACAGGCAAAAAAGGTCTAAATATACAAATGCGTGTGCAACACACATATGCATATAATCCGGTCCTTAGTGATGAGAATATGTGTATCATTACATAAGTATATTTTATCAAAGTTACAAAAGGTATAAAACTGTTTTAAAAGTAGCATTGAAAGTAATAAGAGGGATAAAACAAAACAAAACAAAACTAATTTGTGTCTTTGTGAATTTAATAATTATCATGAATTAACATCTGTACTAAAGTTTAATAAATAATAGTTTTAAAAACTAAAACAACACGCTTTATTAGAAAACCGAACTAAAAAATGAAAAATAATTTTAATTTCCAACACTCTTGGGGTAAAATTAAAGTGGTCAACTTCTCCAACACATATAGAATAAAACTAGAGTTATCAACAAAAAAAAATCATTTTACCGTCAAAAGCATGGGGTGCTATATATCAATTAATATATTTGATAATAAACAGATATTGGTAAAAGTAAAGTCTCTAAGAAGAAAATGTAAAAATCATAAAAAGCACCCCACGCTTTTGATGGTAAAATGATTTTCTTTTTGTTGATAACTCTAGTTTTATTCTATATGTGTTGGAGATGATTTTTTTGTTGACCACTTTAATTCTATCCCAAGCATGTTGGAAATTAAAATTATTTTTCATTTTTTAGTTCGGTTTTCTAATAAAGCATGTTGTTTTAGTTTTTTAAAACTATTATTTATATTTTATTTTTTAGTTTTAATATTTTACAGAATAAGATAAAAATGTAAATATCTTTAAATTCGATACTATTGTAGTATGAGCTAAAAGTAATACTCTTCTAAAAAAATCCTCCCAGCCGGATTTCAACCAGTGACCTATGGATTACTGAAATTATATACCACTATGGTTCACTGCTTCTACCAACTTAGCTCTTACAACGATTGACTAAAAAGTCGACAAGTCCGCAACCTATTATACCAGTTTTCATTTTTTTGATTTTCTGATGATTCTGGCAAGGATTTTAGAAAAAACAATATGAAATTATTGTATTGTCACAGGTCCTTTACAAGTATACAAAGTTTCAAGTCTATCCAATGTTTCTAAGTGGGTGAAAATCGTGTTCAAAAATTCTATTACATAGATACAAAGACACTTTTTTGATTTTCTGATGATTCTGGCCAGGATTTTAGAAAATAAATGTAATTATTGTATTGTCATGGGTCCTTTACAAGTATACAAAGTTTCAATTCGATCCAATATTTCTAAGTGGGTGAAAATCGTGTTCAAAGATTCTATTACATAGATACAAAGACACTTTTTTTGATTTTCTGATGATTCTGGCCAGGATTTTAGAAAACAAATATGAAATTATTGTATTGTCACGGGTCCTTTACAAATATACAAAGTTTCAAGTCGATCCAATGATTTTAAGTAGGTGAAAATCGCATTGAAAGATTCTGTTACATAGATAGATACAGGTCAAGCTAATATAAAGCGTATAAAAATGTGTATATGTCCTGCATATTTTGTTAATATCTATGCTACAATATATTTGAGTAAACATTGAACAAGTTCCAAATTATCGGCTGCCAATAATTCAATAATCAGAATTACAAAAGTTGCACAATCTATCTTTAATAGAGCAAATAAATGTATGATCAAAATTTTACGTGAATGTAAAAAAGATATTTCTAAAATAATAAGATGAAGATCAAAGTATGAATGTTGGAGCATGTATCACATTCTCTTGACTCTAAATGGCGAGTGTACAACCGGGGTGAACTAAGTGACATATTGTTCATTTTTCAGTAAGAGTTAATTAAGTATGAAACCTCATCTCAGCATAACCACAATTTTCTAAATGACAGAAAATACACATGTCCAATATATTCCACTTAGATATATATTAAAATAGTGGTTACTTTTGGTACAGCAATCACATAGTTCAGTTTGGTGGAATGAAGTACCGCATATCGTTGTTAATAGTTCACTTTAGATGAACACACTCTGATCTTTTAGTGATTACACAAGTCTACATTTCAAAACTTTTTCTCAGATGATTTATTTAAAAAGGTGTTTTTAAATCAATTTTTTATACTGATACCAAAAATGATTTCCATTTTTGTCTACCATGTCAGGTTTTTGCACAAAATATGAATTTATATTTTCACATTTTAGCTACTACAAGCACAAATATCCAAACTTCATTTCACACAAGATAAATTTTTGTTAAAAATACTGTAAAGAACTGTTCTAATAATTTCTTGACTACCTTGTAACAAAACAGAAAGTAAATGGTGTTCCATTAATTTTGAAACCTACCCATCATTGACTTCCTCGAAGTTCCTCCTCTTTTAGTCTCCCTCATTAAAATCCAACAATAGTTTCATTCTATATTCCCTTCTTTAATATCCTGGTGAAAACGTTCACCTTGCTCTTCACTATAATGTCCCAGATTTTCGGAGAAGTTGTCTATATCGGAATACAGAAAGTGAACTTTCACACTCATGTTATAATTCAACTTTTTGAAAATTTCCAACATATTTTCCGCAATTACCTTATAATTAGGATATTTGTTATTGCTTAGAATGTTTTCAGTAGCAGATCAGAAAGCGGTCCAGGCTTCTTTTCCTCTTTCATTCATTGTTTTATTCAAAATATTCATCCTTCAGCAGTTGTATTTATTTGTGCACCAACAAAAATTCCAGCTTCCAATTTTTCTTGAGTGATGGACAGAAATTTTTTACAAAGGTACTTGAAGCAAGGCCCATCCTTTGGTAGAGCCTTTACAAACTGCTTCATCAAGCCCAATTTGATGGGTTGTGGTGGAAGCAGGACTTCTTGAGGGTCTACAAGTGGTTCATGTAGGACATTTTTAGTTTCAGGCACACATTCCTTTGGCAAATTCAGATCACGAACTAGATCATTAAGGTTACTTTGAGAGAACCGTTGTGGAGTAAAGCCGTCTTCAGGCTGATATATATATCATCAGTATTGTTGTCAGTGATTGCATTAAGTTCACTTTCAACATTATATTCTGTCAGGTTCTCTAAAACAGCTAGAGGAAGAGGAACAGGCAGCTCTTCTCCGGGTGGAACTAGCCTAATGGCTGAAGGGATGATTGGATAGACAATTTGATTCTTATTTTTTTTAATTACACCCATGAACATTAAGCAAACAGGAGTAACAGTCATTAAGGTGGTCTTCAGGCTCCTTCCACACTAATAGGATTCACAAACATCATGCATGTTTTCTTCCCTTTTGTCCACAATCTTAACCTCTCAACGCAATAGCAGCAAACTTTCTTTGGCACCGACGCCTTATCCTGGTCACCAAATTTCACTTTAAAATAAGCAGAGTAAGCTTGTTTCTCAAAGTCTGTAATATCAGTTCTTTGCTTAAGCATTGTATAATTTCCACAAATATAGCAGAAAACGTTAAAATTGTTCACACATTTGTCTGTAGACATTACCATACTTAAAGTCATGATAGAGAGATAAAATGAGAACAGAATTCATAATGCAAGTTTTTGATATGAACAACACTTCAAAGGTCACAGAATTACAATTAGAGGCTTGAATTGACAAATTTCCCTCCAACAATATTCATTACCATCTGGCACATATTTTCTCTCCAATAAATATATGAAAAAAATTAGGTCCATTGTGAAAAAACTGTACATGATAGAAGAAAACCAAGAACAGTTTTGGAATCAGCATAAAAAAGTGAACTAATACAACATATTAATTTTCAATCATCTGATATTGTGCAGACTAGTGTTATCAGGGATGCAATAAATCAAAATTCACTATAACTAATAATTTTCTTTTTTTAATATTTTTTTCGTCATAATTTTATTTTCTAGTATAGTTTGCACATATTTTATTAGTCATTTTGTTTCCAGATTTTCACTGGTTGAACAATAGGCCTACATTTAACAACAAAATTAATAATAATAATAATAATAATAATAATAATAATGTTTTATTTATTCTGGCAGAGTTAAGGCCATAAGTCCTTCTCTTCCACTCAACCAGCACAATTACAAAAAAAAATTGACAATATAGATATACACTATTCTAATTATAAAGAGATAAAGATATATTAAATGTAGTAATGTAAATTTCATATGCAAACAACATTTTATACGATAATAACAATAATAATACTTATGATAAAGATGATAATAATAATAATAATAATAATAATAATAATAATAATAATAATGATAATAGTAATAACAATAGTATAAATATGATAATTTATATGAGAAACACCAATTAATATATGTACCTTACACTGGGTAATGATGAAGTAGAGGTTAGAGCAAACATAAATTTAGATTTTTTTTTAAAGATGCCACTTTCCAGCAGCCCCTTATTTCTTGTGGTAGGGTATTCCAGTTGCAAGAAGTGAAGATAGTATATGACATGGAGTGATGTGATGTCCTATGTTGCGGTATATTAAACAAGAGACTATGTTGTGATTGTGTGTTTAAGTTACGGTTGAAGGATAGATACTGGATACGAGATGATAAATAATTGGGAATCGAAGTACGTAAGATCTTAAATAAGAGAATTAGACAGTGCGATTTTCTTCTCTCTTTTAGATGTAGCCATGACAATTCGTGGAATAATGGAGAAATGTGATCGTATTTTCGGACATTAAATATGAATCACATATGATACACATATTATGGACACGCTGCAGTTTGTCCAACACTCCATCACTTATATCAGTTAGTAGAACGTCACAATAGTCAAAATGCGGCATCACTAAGGTTTGAATTAAAATTCTTTTAAGAGCTGTCGGGGTTGTTTTCACATTGTTTTGGTGTAATAAGACAACACACTTGATCATGTAGAACTCCATAATACCTTTATTTAATTTAATAAACTCTCCATGACATTCTACTCACAAATAGATGTAATAATTAATTTTGTTTTAAAGTTTATCTATCACAACAATTATCGTCAGTCTCTAACGAATCCACTGCCACAGTTTCTTCTCCTTCACAGCTCATTTATTGCTGTCAAAGACAACTGACTTGCTCTTGACCCGGCAATAATTTATATAGGCCAAAAACAGAATTTTCTCGGCTTCCATTTGAGACCTTTCCAGTATGGAAATTTCTGGCATCAAACCTTTCTGACAGGGAGGGTCAAGGCTTGGACATATCTTTGGGAAGGAAGTCTAGACTCATCAGTGCTCTGCAAGTTGGTAACTCACGAAAATTTCTACAATGCCTTCTTGCCTATACCCACAAAATTCAAATGCCACTATTACAATCTGTCACAATATATATTCTAGCAAGAAAATTATTCCTGTGCCAATTTAAAAATTTTCACCTCAGTATGGCATTTTCTTGGTATCACTCGTTATTACAGCAGTCTGATCCTCTAAAACAGGATCGGTAGGTAACACCTAATTTAAGTTCATGAGTCGAAAGGTTGTAGGTTAAGGCAGTGCACAACTTTTGAGTTTTTCTGTATTAGATTTTGTATGGTATCTGTTGTTTTATTATAGTCATTTCTAAATTCAAATCTCCTCTCTCCTTTTTGTATATGTCAAAGTTTTTAAAACCCAATTTTGACGCTTGATTTCTTTTTAAACTCTTAATGCAGTGAGTTAGTTTACTTAGTTGTACTTTTCCAAATATCTTAAGGCTTTAGATACAACTTCATCTGGAAAAGTCTTCCTCATTAATTTCTGGACAATGGTAGAGATGTAACATCTATATATATTACTTATAAATATGGCTAGGATTTGTATTTAATTACATATTCTTTCCCTTTACTTGTACATAGTTAAAAATGTTAAACAAATTTGAAACTTACTTATCTTGTATGAAAATTTATCATTGTGTATTTTTATGTCTGACCATAATTATATATTTTACATATTTCTACCATTTTTATGTAAAATTACATATTCTGTCTCTTAATTTAAAAGAAAATATTTCTCATAAGTGGAATATAATCAAAAATATTCTGTATGACAAAATGTGTTAACATTAGAAATTCTGGTACCTAATTGTGTACTGAAACACATTTTTCCAAGCTATACAAAAAGTGCTAAGACAGGATCAGGGAAGAATTCCATTCACTTGGCAACATATATATATATATATATATATATATATACAAGTAATACACTGCAGACTCTGTTTATAAATTAAAATAGTTGAAACCTGTAGGGAGTACAACCTATATAATAGTTGGTTAATGTAATCTGCTACAAGCCTTAATATTGAGGGCTCGAGTCTTAATGTCATAATGGATTTTAAATTAGCTTTCTTATTGGTATCGTGGCCTAGGGTTGATTCAACCTCTAATGGAAGTGAGTACAAGAATATGTTGGGTGAAGCCGGCCATCATGCAGGGCTCACATTTCATGCTGATTATCTGAACCTCCTTGCTGACCAAGACATTCCTAACCTCTAGTGGATCACTTTATATTATGAACATGACAAAATCCTTCTTACCACGTTATCTAGCTGTTGCAGTCATCCTTCCCTCATTTCTTCCACCTTGTTCTGATTAAACTTAATGTTTAATGTAACATTTACATAAATATGTACATATTTTATATGTTAATATTACATAAAGCACAGTACTATATTTAATACTCGTGTAATGAATTTTTAATAGGTTTTTTTATTTTCAAACATAAAAATTGTTGTGTTGAAAAAAGAATGAATAAGTGATGTGCGTTGAGGTTCCAATGTAGTGTTCATTTCTTTGTTATTCTAAGTTGTAGACAAGATGTATATGAATGAAAATTCTTGTCGAATGTGAAGCAATTTATAAATGAATATATTCTAATATCTAACCAACTATTGACAATTTCTCGAAGAAAAAGGAAAGCAAACAACCCAGTGAACATATAACAATGTCCCACTGTGAATGCAAATGAACAATCTGATTCATACAGTAAGGTCAAACTTGTTACTTTTCATCTATGACTGAAGTTATTTGTTATAATTGAGTGAATATTCACAATTCATCATTTTCCAAGTTTGATATTTTGATTCATTGTATTCTATCTCTGTTGTTCCTTGTTCTGTACATTCAAATTCTAGATTATCTGTTAAATACTACATGAAGTTTTTGAAAAAACAGCCACTACAAATTAATGTATTTCTTTAATGTTTATAATAAATTGAAGAATGGTGGCATAGAGTAGATATGTTGGATTTTTAGATTTACCTTGAAATAATCTCTACGGCACGACAGGCCTAAAAAACCCTAGGACTGATAGTCGGTGGATGGTATCACATGCACATGTGTTAATCACAAAGGTGGACAATCATCCAACCAGTATAGGGGTGACATGTGGTCAGCATGCCGGGACCCTCGACCATTATACGTGGTTCTATCAACCTGGAGCTGCTACTCATTGTAGCTCATTCTGCTGGGTGTGCACCAGACCCATACATGCTGAAATTCCATGAGAAAATTTCTTTCCCCTGGAGGACTCAAACTGGCACTCTGCACCATGGCATGTTTCTTTGTAACCACACAGCTAATGATACAGGAGAGATTATGTACCTACTTCATCTTTATCTCTTTCTCCATCCTCTTCCTCTAAGATATTTCTCATATTTCCTGCTTCACCACATCTTTTAATTCTCATCTGCTTAAGTGATTACTGCTTTAGCACTATGATTTCTAACTTCTTGTGTGTCAAATCCTTAGATATCCTTTACAGCTTCTTGGTTATTTTATTCTGTGCCACTTAACTTTGAAGAATATGGATTCCTAGTATCTTCTAATTCTTGCTGATTTAACAATCTTTGGCCAGATGATATAGTAGGTTCCTGCTGCATCAATCATTCAATTAATTTATGCAAATAAGAGATATTTATTCCCATCCAAGCATAAATCCTTCCTTTACCTTGCTCTGCTGATCCCACATTCAAATGCAATGAATCATCATTCACAAATACACAATGAATGGCTTCTACCTGAAGAAGACATGAAGGGACTCCACACAGCTATAGCATTATTTATTACATTAATATTAAGAAGCTAAAGCTGTTACTATGATAGAAATAAGTAAATTAATAAACACAATTAAAATATTGTAATCAATGGTAAAGAGAAAAATCTTTGCCTGAACCGGGTAAAGGAAAGATTTATGCTTGGATGGGAATGAAGCCTGAATTAGCTCAGTGGTCAGAGCATTAGCATGGAAAGCTAAAGGTTCGGGGTTCGATTCCCAGTTCAGGCAAAAATTTTTCTCTTTGCCATTGATTACAATAATTTAATTGTGTTTATTAATTTACTTATTTCTATCATAGTAATAGCTTTAGCTTCTCAATATTAATTTATTAATTAAGAGATATTTATTTGTGTTGTAGAGGCCATTTCATCAAGGAAGAAGTATGATCTACAAAGCTCGCACAGGTAAATATAGGGTCTGAGGCTTGTCCGTATCTACAAAATTGTGGTTACTAGTCATAATGAAAACATTAACCCTGAATAGGAAATTATTATCGTAACTATGTACCACATGAAATTCCTTAAGGGTACTCGGTATTAATTTTCTTGCAATTTGGTTTAAAAATACGATATACAAAAATAATTTTTTTCAGTGTCACACAGCGGGCACGGGTTCGATTCCTGGTTGGGACAGACTCCTGGGTGAGGTTTTTTTTGGGTTTTTTTCTCACCTGTAAGACAAATGTCAGGAAGTTTTGGGCCCAACGGTCCCCGAAAATCATCCGACCATCATCCATATCGTCATCATCCTTCACCAGTGTGGAAAGCAATGGGAAGTTACCACACCTATAATTCCCTAGTAAAGCTGCAAAGCATAACATGGAAATTGCAGTGAAAGACCTGCCTTTGGGCAGAATTACTATGGATGGATTTTTAAGTTAGTGTATGAAAATTATGTCACTAATTAAACAATTTTCCCTTAACATAATGACACTTTGGTTAACTTTTTCGACATATTTCTTTATCAGTAATTTAAAATACAAAAAAGTTAAAATAAAAATTCCATTTTCTTAAAAGTATTGTCAATTTTCTCACAAACTACTTTCCAATTGTTTCCAAAATTTAGTATGTTATTGTCCATAGTTCACTTGACAATAATAAGATTTGTTTGAATTTAGATATCGATTGTGATTTATTTTCAAAAATTCAAAAATTTTTTTGTTAAAATTTTTCAAGTTCATAAAAGAGCCTCAAGTCTGAATAAAATGTTTTCTGTGCGACATTAATCCACCCTTCATCCATCCAGTAATACTTTAGTTGCCTATTAGATGTTCCATTGAGGGGATGTGCTAACCACATATCACTTGTTGACATGTGTGGGTAACTAAGCGTATCTAAATTAGATTGATTAAGAAACTCCCGATTGAGAGCAGCCGTGTACCACCCACGCAGGACGTATAGGGTATATACATACAATAATGCAATAAAGTTAAAGATGATTAAAATTAAACCTAATAAAAAATATATACACAAGAACAGCTCCAATCTACTGTACATGAAAAAAAATTATAGATAAAGTAATAAGATATTAGGTAGAAATACTGATAAATCATAATACTAATTTTATTAAATAAATGAATAACAAATTATTAATTGTTAAAAAATACTATTAGTGAGTGTTTTTGTCAGTTAGTTAATAAAGAAAATTAAGTTTTGTTTCTGAAAGAAGTTATAGCTTCTGAGTCTCTGATATAGGTGGAAAAGAATTCCATGTTCTAGCAGGAGAAACTGTAAAAGATTTTGAGGTAATAGGTAGTGTGATGAAGACAATGTGCTGAAGGGATCGTATGCCTAATTTATGTGTATCACAGAGTCCAAAGAAGTGAGAGAAGAGATAGGGATTGGACGGTTCTACGATCTTGTAGATGCGAGAAATCTTCCACTAAACACCGCAATATGACATCACCTTATTTTTAAAACTGCGTAAGTCTAATTTAACAAAATTTTCAAAAAAAAGAATAAAACATTACTGATAATTTTGTAACTTATGTTTTTAATGTCATATTTTGAATGTTTAAATTCAAAATAAGACATTATTTTATTTTTGTACAGACTTTCATCCACTCCATGTTCTCCAGTCCTCTTGCTCTTATTTCTTAACATAATTATAAAATAATAAGCAATGTCAAAAAAGTTTTTATGCTCTCCTGAAAGATTAGTTAAATTAGACGTACGAGGTTTCAGAAGTAAGGTGACGAAAACTAATATCTTTCAGACTGACAGTACACTATTTTGGAGTTGAATGTGTATGCCTGTACCGTTAGACTACCCGCAGACAAGGGGATGAAACTGGTCTTCTGCACATCTGAGGCCATGCTTCAACCTTGATGAAATGGCCTCTAGCAAAGATCTTGTGTAGGCAAAATTTTACAAGTTCCGAGGTGTGTTTCCTCTCTGTCAACCTCCTGGAATCAGTGTGTTGGCTTTTATGAGATGCTGGAAGTGAGGTGAAAGATAATCTGCTTCCATGTCTCTTACCTGACATGCCGCCCTTGTGTCATAATTTTACTAGCTGGATAATCATCAACATTTGTAATTGACAGAAGTGAGCTGGCTGGTAGGCCAAGTGCCTTCTTGGCCTTTTGCACCATGCAGTTAATTTAGTGTTGTAGAATAATCCAAGTTGGAATATTCAAATAAAGCAAATGTCAAAAACAATTATTTTCAATAACGCATTCTTTAAATATGTTCAGACATTTTTTTCCAACTGATCCCAAAAGAATTCTAGTGTAAACTCTCATGAAGCTGAATTTTTATTTTGTGACATGTTATTGGCAGATGTTAGGATGGACTAGAACAATGAGGAGAAGAATGTCAGTATATCTTGTTTGTATTAGTGTTTCTTGTTCATGATTCTGTTTTTTATAAACCATTGGCATTGAATACCGTGACATTAAGATATTTTCCACGGGTGAAATTACACATTAAGAGAGTTTAACTAGGGTGGTCATAAACTAGAAAAATGCTCTATAGGATTTTGTAGCCCAGCTAATTTGGGCTGAATGTCACTAAGCATTTGTTGTTTATGCCTGGACATTTGGGGGAGAGATGTGTTTGGTGCTAAAGCAGTGTTTTTAATGCATGCTGGGTTAGGAACCAATACAAACAATTTTGCTGAAGGAAAGGTTGGGATTGACCTTTACCCAAGTAAAGTTCCAGGGTTTGAGATTTTGATTCTTTAGATCAAAGATATGATGCAGGTACGCTGCAATTTGCACATTTCAGTTTTTTTTTTCTTGTTGTGCTTCTATTCTGTGAGGACAATCTTCTTGATCATGTGCGCTAACACAGATTCTGGTTACACCCTGAAAATATATGGTTGAAATCCTGGCACCGGAAACACTGCTTCAGGCCATACCTTGGTCTGTAGGATTCCATAGACACCACTATTTACAACAGGAGCATAAGATAGAAGATGGCATGACCTGGTTCTGTATTCTTTAGCTCAGGAATGAATTAAGGGTGGAGGTTTAACTAGATTTTCTTCTTTCTTGGTAATTTGCTTTATAGATTTGATGGGATAACCAAGGACCATATGAGCATGGTAGCAGACAATACTCTACATCACCACTTTAAATTTGATGTTTTCAGAGAATACATTGGGAATGGAAAGCTTTTTAGTTTTTAGATTTGAAAAATTGAAATTGCTCTCCTAAAAAAAGGGAAATGAATTATTGTGTTTTACCTTGTTCATCTGATGTAATCATCATTTGTTTTTATTATATGGGCAGTCAAGTTGTATATACCATGAAAGTAACTTGACAAATGAAGCAATTATAGAAATGGAAATTTTATAATGTAATAGACTAATAATTTATTATTATTATTATTATTATTATTATTATTATTATTATTATTATTATTATTATTATTATTATTTGAGGTTTTTCCTCATCATTGAGGGTTTTCTCCAACCAATCTTTGTAATTAACATGAATTTAAAAAATACATAATGACTATGGACTTAGAGACTATCAGTTTGCAACAAACATTCACAGATTTCCCTTAATTATAGTTCTCCATTGTTCTCTGTGCTCTTGTGTCTTTATCTGTTACACCAAATTTCCTCATTGAATTTTGAATATTATTCTTCCAGGTTGTTCTTGATCTTTGTTTTCTGCCCCTTCTTTCAATTTTCCATGTATGTACAGCCTTTGGTAGTCTTCCATCCTGTATTCTTCATACCATTTCAGCCTTCTGTGTTCAGTCTCATCCATTATACTTCTTTCTGCAATCATCCATTTTCTAATTTCTGTATTTCTAATTTTTTACAGTCGAGATTTTCTGGCAGCTCTTCTCCAAAAATTCATTTCATCTGCAGTTATTCTGTTGACATGTTGTTGTGTCATTGTCCAAACTTCTGATCCATGTAACATTATACTTTCTAGTATGGACTTATAAATTAGTCATTTTGTTCTGTTGATATGAAAGGAAAAACCAAAGAGTGAATATGAGAGAAGTTTTCCGTTAAAATGTAGAAATGTCACCTTAATACACTATGTCCAAACATGTACTTAATTCTGTTAAGGTTTGTTAAATTGTCCACGAGTGAAGTTATGTACTACTTGTATGTTTAATTGGACGCAGATGATTCATCATTTTCCAAGTTTGATATTTTGCTTCATTGTATAATATCTCTGCTGGTCCTTGTTCATAGCCCTCAAATACTACATTTTCTGCCAAATATTTTAGGCAGTTTTTTATAATAAGAATGCGATGCAAATGAATGTGTCTTTTGTCTTTCATGAGCTTATTAAATTTAAGAATGGTAACATATAAGAGAACTATTGGATTTGCAGATTCTGTGCCCTCTTCAGAATCATCTTCCTCTAACTCTTCATTGTCATTGATTTGCTTTAACTTTTCTTCATCATTTCCATCTGACATACCAATGACATTTTCCGCAATGGCAAACATTTTATTCTGTGTTTGAGTATGTTTCTCGCATGCTGAAGTAATATCTACTACAGATCTAGGATTTTGAATTTCTAATTTATCTTGTGTATCAAATCCTTCGACAATCTTTGTGGCATTTTGATAGTTTTCATCCGTGCCCCTCTTCTTTGAAGGAAATGGATTCCCGGTATCTCCTGATTCATCTTGATTTATTTCTCTTCTTGTGGTTGTCATGGCAGCTTCCTGCAATTTTAAATTATGCAATTCATTTGTGCTCTTAATAGCTTTTATTTATTGTCCTTAATAGATTGTTAAAAAATGTTTCTTATTCACACAGGAGGTAGAAGGAAAAAAGTAAATGTTGCTGCAAACATGGGTCCTAAACTTAATATCTCCTGAGTTATGGTCTATTGTTTACGACCATTATCAATTTGTATTGTATGAGGAACAGTTTTCTCCCATAAGCTCTTTGATCTAATCTTCGCAGCAAGAAATCCATATCACTTCCATTCATTGTAATTCAATCTCTGCCTTAGGTCTGATGAAAGTACAGATTCTTTGGAACACCCCTGTTTGTTACCAGATCACATGCAATCTCAAAATACATTTATTGGATTTCTGTACACCAAGCCCCTTTAACCCATTCGCTTCAGATTTATAAGCTGAATGCATTTCCCCAGAAACCGGATTTAAGTCACTGTCAATTATATTGTCTATTTTCAGACATTCAAAACAAACAAAAGATAACGGTAATTCAGATCACAATAAGGTTGAAGACCAAAACACATTCCTGTACTATTCATAAATGTTAACAAAAGATTGCCCTGCCAAGGGATATACAAAATATTACAAAATATATAACGGCAGAGTTAGGTGAGTGTACCTCGTCTTGTGAGTTGAAGGCCATTTAACTGCCGGCGAGTCCACCTCGTCTTTTGAGGCGAATGGGTTAATGTCCACAAAGCCAAAAATCTAAACCAGAATTAGTACACTAAGTTACTGGGTCTCTTTAAAAATTTCTGTTCATATGATACAAATTGACAACGATTGTAAACAATAGACTTAACTCGAAAAATATTATGTTCATTGGAACATTTTTTTTTGTATTATTTCATGGTATATTATGTGTAACAATCGGCCGCGGTGAACTAGTGGTTATGCTCCTTGCCTCTGGTCCCGAGGGTCGCAGGTTCAAACCCGGCCGGGGTCGATGGATTTTTTAGGATGGAAAAATCCGAGGAGCAAGTCCTCTGGGAGGGACTTAAAGCCGTTGGTCCCGAGTCTGAAGATGTTCAGGCTCGTAAAAAATCCTTAAGCCTGAATGAAAAGGCCTCTAAGCAAAATTTATCGTATTTTCCCGTCCTAGTACTCTTGGTTTCCTAGATGTCAGTATGAGGCAGAACGCTGACCACGGACCACTCAAAAAATGACATCTATACGAAAACAAGTGTAACTAAATTAGTATGGTTCAAATTCTTCCCTGTAGGGGAGAGTGCCTAAATCTCTGTTAAGGGAAACATGGGCTTACAAAAAAAAAATATGTAACTACTGGACTTTTTTTTAAACATTCTGTAGTAACCAAATTCATTTTTTTGTTACTGTTATTACATTCTGTTTGAGAATGGTGATTGAGGTCATGATCATTAAGAATATTCATTCATGCCAGCTAAGAACACATGCATTCTGGTTAAAAATTTTCTTCATGCTTACTTACCCAGAACATTTAGGCCTTCACACCCTCATTGAGAATATTCATGATCACCAATTGAGAATCCCCGTAAAACTTAATGTATTACTTAGTGTTCTTCTAGCATGCCTCAATTAATTTAGCATTTGAATTATAGTTACAAATAATTTTTCATCAAAACTTTATACATTGAGTAGCCTACACTACCCCTGGATATGTTGTATGATTTATGAATTACTATGTAGAAGAAACTGTGAATATTACCCTAGATTTAACAGTTAACACGAATAAAAAGCAAATATTATACATAAGAATTAAATGAATCATGATTTTTCATACCTCATACTTCTATGTTTTTTAAACATACAACGCTGCAGTATCAGCAACCATCGTCACCATCCTCAGCTGTTTTCATGACTGTCAATTTTTTCTTTTGCCGGTAATTATCCAAAGTACCATCTGGTGTTCTTTCGAAGGAATTATTTTCTAAACTGCCATCTGGCGTTCTTTTGAAGGAATCATTTTCTAAACTGCCATCTGTTGTATTTTTGAAGAACTTTGTAATCAAGCTCAGTTCGACTGGAATCTCGAAGTTCGTGGTTCTAGTATGGTTTTTTTGAATATATATTTTTTCCCAAACTGTTAAATCCAAAGGTTTGGATAGATGTTTCAAAAGTTTTGCCTCTTTTTCAATTCTATGATGCTCTAATAAACTATGTGCTGCTATAGCTGATATTTCAATTTCTCCATTCTTTATGTTTCTGAAGTGTTCCTTTTTGTGAGTTTCCAAGTTCCTTTTTGTTTTTCCTATATATATCCTGTTGCAATCTTTGCAATCAATTTGATAAATTCCAGATTTTTTGTTTCTGGGATGTTAACTTTATTATTAGTTAACAGAAGATTACCCAGTCTGAATTTGTTAATTGGAGCCAAATTGGTAGAAAAATTGAATAACATTACATTGGGTCCAAATGATAGACTGGTTTCATTTGATGTTATCTCTTTATTTCCTAGCATTCCTATTGACAAATTGCTCACGTTTTTAAGAAAATGGTTAAATTCACAAAAATTAAAGGCAGAAATCATTGAAGAATATTTAAGACTAACCATTTTTTTTCGATAACAACTTTTTCACATTTAATGGAAGAATTTGTAAACATATTTCTGGATTGGCAATGGGAAATCCACTTTTTCCATTTTTAGCCAATTTATTTATGCGGTATCTTGAATCACATATCACCAGTGCTTATCCTTTGATTTTCAAGTGTTGGTATAGGTATGTAGATGATATTATTGCTGTAATTGATAAAAAATACATTCAAGATGCATTGAAATTGCTTAATCTTCAGGATGAGTCAGTAAAATTCACTATTGAAATTAAACAAGATAACAAGATCCCATTTTTAGTCTTATACTTAATAAGAAATTAACAACAGCAAAGAATTGAATTTAATATTTATAAAAAAGACACACATGCTGACAACTACATAAAATCTTCAGGTTTTAATCATGTGTCACGTAAACATGCAATTTTCAATAGTTTATTGCACAGATTGATAAATATTCCACTTAATGTAGAAGATTTTGATAATGAATATAATCATATTGTACATGTTGCTAAAATAAATGGTTTTGATGAAGACATAATAAAGAATAATTTAAAGAAATTTAAACAACAGAAAAGGTTACAGGAATACACCACCCTACAACATGATTCCAAGAAAGATGTAAAATTCAAGAAATTTACTTACCATCCTGAGGTTCATAATAAGTTTCAAAAAATTTTCAGAAAATTTAATATAACATTGGCTCCAATTAACAAATTCAGCCTGGGTAATCTTCTGTTAACTAATGATAAAGTTAACACCCCAGACAACAAAAAATCTGGAATTTATCAAATTGATTGCAAATATTGCAACAGGATATATATAGGAAAAACAAAAAGGAACTTGGAAACTCGTAAAAAAGAACACTTCAGAAACATAAAGAATGGAGAAATTGAAATATCAGCTATAGCAGCACATAGTTTATTAGAGCATCATAGAATTGAAAAAGAGGCAAAACTTTTGAAACATCTATCCAAACCTTTGGATTTAACTTACTTACTCACTGGCACTATCGAACACGTAGGTTCATGGCCACACGGACATAAGCTCTCCATACATCCCTATCCTGAGCCAATGCTTACCAATCATTCCCTGTATAATATACTTCCCTCAAATCATAGTTAATGTTGTTCTCCCACCTCATTCTTGGTCTGCCAACTGGGCATTTTCCTTCTGGCTTTCCTACAAGAAGTTTCCATGCACGTCTTTCATTCCCCATACGCGCAACATGTCCTGCCCATCGCAGTCTATGAGACTTAACTGTTCTTATTATATCTGGCTTCCTATAAAGACCATGTAGTTCATTGTTGTGTAGTCTTCTCCATTCACCTGTCTGTTCATCTCTCTTTGGTCCAAAAATTTTCCTCCGATTCGATTGAGGGTCTATCCACTTTTTAGCGGTTGCCCTTTTACCAGCCGGCTGCTGGCCCTTCACATCCACATGTGTCAATCACAGAGGTAGATGATCAACAGCCAGTGTAGGGGTGACATTTGGTTAGCATGTCGAGTCCCCCAGCCGTTATAGCTGGTTCCTCAACCTGGAGCCGCTACTTACTGTAGCTACCCAATTGCTTCATGATGCTGGGTGGGCACCAGTCCCATACTGGCCGAAATACCATGAGAAAATTTCTTTCCCGATGGAGACTCGAACCAGCGCAAGTCCCGTAGCTCTGTGCCAAGGCTTCCTACCTTAACTGCTCGGCTAACTAAGAACTTTATTCTCAAATACTCGTAATCTCCTTTCCTCCCTTAAAGTAAGAGTCCATGTTTTGCACCCATACAATATAACTGGTAGAATAACAGTTTTATACATCTTCAGCTTAACTTTTTTTAAAGGAGTTGGGACATCAAAAGTCTCTGCAATGCATTAGGAAAAAATGTATATTCAAAAAAACCATACTAGAACCATGAACTTCGAGATTCCAGATGAACCGAGCTTGATTACAAAGTTATTCAAAAATACAACAGATGGCAGTTTAGAAAATGATTCCTTCAAAGAACACCAGATGGCAGTTTAGAAAATAATTCCTTCAAAAGAACACCAGATGGTAGTTTGGATAATTACCGGCAAAAGAAAAAATTGACAGTCGTGAAAACAGCTGAGGTGGTGATGATGGTCGCTGATACTGCAGTGCTGTGTTTAAAAAAAAACATAGAAGTATGAGGTAAGAAGAAATCACGATTCATTTAATTCTTATGAATTAAACCTCATAATGTTAAAAATTCCCAAATTTATTATATAAAAATATTACACACTCACTTGGGATTAAATATAAGTGACAACATTAGAATGAAAATATATTTTTGAACAACCAAATAAATTCATTTGACCACAGATGAAATTAGCTTTTGTATAAAAAACAAAAGCAAATAGTTACTGCTATACTTTAGATATGTTCCTAACAGGGAGTGGACACTCTCTTTACATAATTAAATGAAACATAGTAAATGAAAGAAAAATGCCTCCCATAGTTTGACCTGTGTCCACGTCGTAGGAGGTGGTATGCACATTTCAGGTTTCTTGTTGGACCTGCACATCGACCTGTGTGCATCATCCTGACAAGTATACCTAATATGAGCAAGCTAAAGGGGCTCCAGCGAAGCCACATCAGGCCTAGCAAGTCGGTGGTGGATGATGAAATGCTTTCAAAAAAACAAATAGGCCTCGTACATCAACAGAGTATAGAATAAGGAATGATAAAATCAGGGAGACATTAATTGTAGAAAAATTAACAGAAAGAAAGTAGACAAAATTGTTTGGACATTTAAAAAGAATGGAAAAGGAAAGACTACCACAAAGACTGTTAAATCTTAAGATACAAGGTAAACAACCACGAAAAAGATGGATTAATCAAGTGAAAAAGTCTACAAGAGAGAGGATACAACTGCGAAGAACTAAAAAGAAGCAAAGCATGCGAAGATAGAGATGGTTGGAAGCATATTTGGAATCGATGTTCCGAAAGAAGGACACGATAAGAGGTTGATGATTAGTGAGATGAATGTTAATTTCATATAAGCTTTTTCCGTACCACTAACCATTAATTTTAGAAATATAAATACTTATCTATAAAAATGCAACAATAAACGGTTACTAAAGAAACACTTGGTAGTATGACTTCCTGCGAGGTAACTGTCAATCATTGCAAGCTGAAACCTACCTTTATATTTCTCACAGAAAAGCATTGTGATGTACCAAATCCGTGTCCAAAGAATTATTTGCTATTTAAAAGTGCAAGGCACAAAAATCAAAGTCACAATCCAGCAACGGCAGCCCACTGTGTGGAGCATAGTTCGATAGTTCATTTTTCACTATCTCTTATACTAACTTTTCCTCAGATTGAAGCTGCCACATTGTCTTCGTGTTTGCCTCCTTCGACTGCCTCTCGAATTATCCCCATATTAACACATTCATCCATCTCACAGCAAAAAAGTAGCTCGTTTATTCACTAACAATGCATAAGACTACTGTCGCGGCAAAACTTTCATGGCTTGAATTGAATTAATTTTGCAAATTTTCTTTTTATCATTCTATTTTGGTTTTTGGTCCTCTTTTTTTGGATTTTCATTATTTTTTTCAATGTAATAAATACTCTCTCCTGCATTGATTTATTATATTTTTCAGTGTGTTATATTAATTTAATATAATGCAAAGTTTAATTTATGCATTTTTATTTCACTATCAAACCTTCACAAAAGTGATTTTAGTTTCATATTAAACTAATTTAAAAATTGTTGGAATTAATTTATTTCTAAAAAATGCAAAATGTAAACCTCTACAAGCACAGTCGACTAGACTATCAAACAGCAATCTCAGTGGAACAATTGAAGTCCCTACTGCTGACCAATCAGAAGACAGATATAACGTACAGTCGACTAGACCATCAAACAGCAATCTCATTGGAGCAATGGAAGTCCCTACCGCTGACCAATCAGAAGGCAGATACAACTTACGAACACATCGCGGTGAACGTATAAATAAGACAGACAGCGGACAGAATTGCCAGTCTCAAGACAACCCTTGAGGATGCCAGACGCAGTCTCTGGCGAAACGTCGGGGAACTACAAGCCTCACGACCACGGCCTACAGCCCGAAAATCTTCTTCAAGATCATCATAATTTATTTTAACTTTCAAATTTTCTTCAAAATGCTATAAAAATTCAAATTCCTAATAAATGCTATAAAATGGTAAATGTACAAATAAAAATGCCTAGTTTCTGATTTCAAAATGCTTAAGATCACCAACCTGACACATACTTCATTTCAGTTCATTCATCCAAGCTGACGAACAAGTATGAATGTAAATGAATATGGATTCTGAAATTGTCAAATTCTATACTGCCTTGTGCTTTTCATTCAATTGATAATAAAACAGTCGAAATGTGATATGTAGGCCTATATTAGAGAAAAATATTTAAAAAATACATATTGTAACTCAGCATTCCAGAATAAGAGCACAATGAAAAGTGAGTGAAACTTTCCAAATTGACAATCACAATGCAGAAAATTGCAAGTTGCTCTTACTAAGTTTCTTTTTTAATTCTAGTTGTATTAAATCTGAGACTTGTTTCGGAAGCCATAAGGTAATTAATTTTCCATTTTTCAGAACATGATGGGAATTTGTAACATACAAAAAAAAATAAATATCATTGATAGAATGTTGAATCTACTTAAATAGATAGAGAATCTCCCTGAGCTATGCTCATATATCATTAATTTCATCGTCTACGTATGGAACACACATTTAATTTTTAATGATTACATATATATATATGTATATAATAATAAGTTGAAATGCACACACACCGTGCATGGAGTAAGTACATTACTTGTCTTTACTATAAGCTGCGATGGATTCCTGTCTATTCTTACACTTTATAATATAATATCTGTCACAAAATTCTGAAAATAATATACACACACACACTTGTCATTTGGTTCGTGGTAGGTCTTGTTGCTGCACACCTTGAGGTGAAAACCATGGGTTGCCAATCTTGTCGTCACGTGTCACATATCATGATTAACTTCTGTCCAGGTCCTATCTTGCATTGCACACGTTGCATAGAATTCCTCCGGTATGCTGTTTTTCTTCTCATGTAGGTCTTGTAGGAGCTGTTTGTAGGCATCATTTGCTGGGAGAATTATCTCACATCTTAGATCCTCTATCAAAAATGTCTCCCTGGTGAGCTCATACACTATTCTCGATCTTGTGTTCTGTGGTACTCCTAGGGCTCTATTCAGATATCTAGCTTTCACCCGTTCTAATTCTTCCATCTGTTTGTATGTGAGGTATTCTCCCACTGATTCTAGGCCATACGTCAGGATGGTATCACAATCCAGACAACTGGGAAAAGCTTCAGGATACACATAAGATCAAGAGCAGTGGCGGCCACTAGAGCCATGAATGAAATCAGGAACATATATATATGTATAAAATTCAGGGCTTCTTTATACAATTTTATACCATAATATATTATGTTTAATGTGGAATTTTATTTTGAAACCAATCTGAGATATATTCAGGTGCTATTATTGATAGTTATAGTACTATAGTGGACAAGCTCTCTTTAAGGATTAATCAATTGTCAAGTGTATTCCTTTGTTGTAGACATTAGTAACCGTAAAGTTTCATTATCTCTTTCTTCAAAATCTACACTTTCTGCTAAATCTAATATATAAAAATGAATGTTTGTTTGTTCATACTTTATGTACAGCCATGCCATTGATCCGATTGTGATGGGGCTTTTTGTAAAAATGTTCAGGAGACTCCCGGTTTGAACATAGGCTATAAGAGAGTTGTGATACTCAATTCCTACACCCTTAAAAATTGCCCTTTGTTGTGAAAAACTTGAAAAAAGTAGCTCTTTGGACACTTAAATGGCTTATGCTGCCAACCATAACAAATACACAAAATTAATGTACACAGAATTGAATATCTCAAAAATCTCTTCAAAAAAATTCCGCAACAGCATATGTTTATCTCTTACGGATAACTCAGCATAACCATTTTTGTCTTTCATTGATGCCAAGAAGATGGAGACATGTACGTAGATTCCTGTGCAAACATAGCAGCACATGATGGGTATTCTTTTACGGATAACTCACAATAACGAGTTTTGTCTTTTAGCTCATTTATGCCAAGAAGATTGAGATAAGTAGATTTCCGGGCAACACCGGGTAATCAGCACGGGAAATCTTAAAATAATTACGATATACATTTATAATTATTTTTCATTCTACTTATTCAACTAATCATAAGAAGTACATTAATTTTCGCCTTTCAGCTCATTTATGCCAAGAAGATTGGGATAAGTAGATTCCTGGACAATGCCAGGTAAACAGCACGGGGTATCTAAAAATAATTACAATATAAATTTTTCCTCCCACTTATTTAACTAAACATAAAACACATTAATTTTCGTATTTCAGCTCATTTATGCCAAGAAGATCGGGATAAGTAGATTAACGGCAACATCGGGTAATCAGCACGGGCTATCTTCTTGTATTCTTGTAAGCCCATGTTTTCCTTAACAGAGATTTAGGCGCTCTCCCCCTACAGTGAAGAATTTGAACCATACTAATTTAGTTATACTTGTTTTTGTATAGATGTCATTTGAGTGGTCCATGGTCAGCATTCTGCCTCATACTGACATCTAGGAAACCAAGGTAGTACTAGGACGAGAAAATTCGGTAAATTTTGCTTAGAGGCCTTTTTATTCAGGCTTAAGGATCTTTTACGAGCCTGAAAATCTTCAGACTTGGGACCTATGACTTAAAGTCCCTCCCGGAGGACTTGCTCCTTGGATTTTTCCATCCTAAAAAATCCATCGACCCCGGCCGGGTTTGAACCCGTGACCCTCAGGACCAGAGGCAAGGAGCATAACCACTAGTCCTCCGCGGCCAATAAAAAATATTAATTTATTATTATTCTCCCTTGTACTTAATCAACTAAACATAAAAGCACATTAATTTTCATTTATTTAGGCATAGCAGTGCACGCGGGTAATAGCTAGTGTTTCATAAAATTATTCAGTAAGAAAGCATGATGGAATACCCCATGTTTTCCTTCCATGACTTTATATTTCTTAAGATCCTTAAAATTATTAAGAGTTTATATATTAAATTTGGGAATTTTTAACATTATGAGGTTCAATTAATAATAATTAAATGAATCGTGATTTTTTCTTACCTCATACATCTATGTTTCTTTAAACACAGCACTGCAGTATCGGCGACACTTTGTCGTCATCGTCAGCTGTTTTCACGACTGTTTAAGAGTATTGGAGATCAAGGATAACTTAGTAGACACTTTTACTTCTTTATATTCTTAATGTTCTCCTTTTTTTATCCTTAATTTTCCATAGTTTGTTCACCATTTTGCTGTTTATCGAAATTATCTTCCAATTCTTCATCTTTTGTTTTTTTATAATTTTATAATTTTCCTCTTTATACAAATAATCATTGGATTCTTCATCATTTTCTTCTTCATCAGGAAGTATATAATCACTGATGTTGGCGTCTATACCATAAACATTCTCTTTATCATAAGATGGATAACATTCTGCTCACAATTGTTCCTTATTTGATGAAGTATGTAATAATAATAGGTATTATTGCAGCCAATGGCCATGTAGAAAGAAATGTTTTCATGTCTTACAGAAGGCTGTTGTCGAGGTTCCTATGTTTCTACACTGTAACAGGTGATATCGGTTGCAGTGTGACCCACAGAGCTTGCACTTTTCTTCTGGGTTATGGTGCTTCACTGTTGTGCATATCCTGTGGTGGAAACTATGGACCGCGACTCTTGTCATGGTGTATCTGAGGTCGTATCTGGCTGTTTTCCATTCTCTGTAGATCATCGCATCTGTTGCATAGAAATCAGGCCATATCTGTTCTCTCTTCACATTGAGTTCCCTCAGTAGTTCTTTGTAGGCATCTGTTGCCAGCACGAGGAGGTCCAGGTGGAGCTCTTCTATGAAAGAAGGGTTCCTTTGTCAGTATGTATGTTAGGCATGAAAGCGTGTATTTTGATACGCTTAGCGCTGTCTTTAAGAAGTGTGCTTTGACTTTCTCTATTTCCTTGAGGTTTGCCTTATTTAGGTTCTTCCAAATCACTTCTAGTCCATAGTCATGATTTTGATGAAGTATATTGGAGCAGAAAACTGTCACTTCTTGTTTCCAAATCACCCCATTGAGTGCTTTCATCATTTATTTCAATAATGCTGTCTTGGTTCTTTGATTGATATTCTTTATCATAGAATGAGGCGATTTCCACAATAGAACTGTCACATTGTATTTGTGGAATCTTTTGTACCACAACTTTTTTTTTTCTGTGTATGTATATATAACAAATTTTAGATGGCTGCTTATGTTTATATGTTATGTAGGTTGTCATTTTGGATTGCATTTTATATGTCCAATGAAAAAAAATCTAAATCTCCCTGGATTGAATTGCCATATGAATAGTTATATTGAACTTTTAAAAGAAAAGATCACTATGAGGTTTAATTTAAGATTAAATTAAAATGTTTCATTCCTCACCTCATATTCAGTCCTCTAATTAAAACCCAGTTTCAAAGCCTGGGCAGATTCATCTTCAATAATTTCTCGTCGACTGATGTTATGTCAATGAGAAATTACTGAAGTTGAAGCTGGCCAGGCTTTGAGAGGGAAGTAGTAGTTCTTCTGTTAGACATTACATCAGTCAATGAGAAATTACTGAAGTTGAAGCTGCCCAGGCTTTGAGAGGGAAGTAGTATTCTTCTGTTAGACATTACATCAGTCAATGAGAAATTACTGAAGATGAAGCTGCCCAGACTTTGAAACCGCGGTCCAATTAGAAGACTGGATATGAGGTGAAGTATGAAACATTTTAATTAAATCTTAAATCTAATCAATATCACACATCTCTTCAGTTAAAAATAAAATTATAGACTGTAAATTCCAATAGTACTAGGAACTGAAATTAATATTTTATCATACATATCAATGTAAATTACAAATAATATTGTATATAACATATTGAAAAAACAAACTATTATTATTTGATGAACTTACTGTCTTTGATTCTCCTGCATCATCAGGTATTCCAATTGGTTTATTGTCCTCCATTATAGCAAGCTTGAATGAGATCTGAAATAATATAAATGCAGCATATGTTGAAACTGGTAATGACAATCATTAACATAAATGAACTTTGTTATTAGTTAAGTCACAAATATATATAACAATAAGCGAATACACGTTATATATTTAATTATTCTGAGTCAACGTATCTAAGGGAAGTAAAATCCTGTACAAGAATATCAGTCCTACTATTCAATATATCTGCTGCAGGTTGATATCCCACCCAGGTAAATATTCATATTACTAACTGGATTGATTATAGTAGTTCCCATTTGAACAAGGTTATGCATCAACCGGCTAAGTGCCATTTAAATGAAAATCATATTTAGATGTCGTATGTCGTACTGGCTCATGAAGTAAGTGTATGCACAATTTTAGCGACAAATCTCATCAGGAAGCTTTGCATTATACTACGGGGGTGCAGAAAGACCTGTATTTGGAATGGGATTTTTAGTCAGAAGCAGGATCCTATCCGCCATCCGATATATTTAGTTTGTTAGTGATAGGATATCATACATAATTCTAAAGGGTAAATGACATGATTTTATAATTGTAAATGTACATGCCCCCACAGAAGATAAAGATGACAAGATCAAGGATGAGTTCTATGAAGAATTAGAATGCTTATTTGATAGCCTTTCACGATATCATATGAAAATTGTCTTAGGAGATTTTAATGCAAAAGTGGGGTGGCAAGATATATTCAAAACAACAATAGGCAAATTCAGTCTTCATGAAGAGAGTAACGACAACAGGGGTAGATTAGTCACATTTGCCACATCAAAGAATCTCATTGTTAAAAGCACAACATTTCAGCATAAAGATATTCATAAATACACCTGGACGTCCCCAGATGGAGAAACTCGGAACCAGATAGATCATGTATTAGTGGATAAACGCTGGCACAGTAGCATCATCGATGTTAGATCAGTTAGAGGGACAGACTGCAATTCGGATCATCATCTGGTCAGAGTGAAAATCAGACAACGGCTATCGCTTATGAGAGGAACAAACGCTAAAAATGATTCTGTAAAATTTGAATTAAAAAACTTGAAAAATGATGAAATGCGGCAAGAATACCAAATCAAAATTGCTAATAGATTTGAAGTACTCTAATCTTCAGATGACAATGTGGCAAATGAAGAAGAAACTGATATAAATAAAGAATGGGAGGCTATAAGAGATACTATTAAATTGTCAGCATCAGAAAGCATTGGTTGTTTAAAAAAGAGGCAAAACAAGAAATGGTTTGATGAGGAATGTGCCGACATTGTAAAGAAAAGAAAGCTAGCAAAAATGAAATGGTTACATGAGCCAAATGAGGTAAATTTAGAGCAATTGGGTAGTATTAGATGGGAAACCACCAAGTTACTAAAGAGTAAAAAGAGGGAATATTTGAGAGAGAAGATTAATGATCTTGAAATGAACGCAAAAAATAGGAACATTAGAGAATTATATCAGGGAATTAGTATAGAGAAGAAAGGGTTTCAGGCTAGAACAAACATAATTCGGAATGAAAATGGGGATATGATTGCAGATTCCAGGAGTATATTAAATAGATGGAAAAGTTACTTTAATCAGCTATTAAATGTACATACAGAACAGGACATTGAGGAGGATAATTTACAGACAGCAGAAATGCTAGTCGCAGAACCAAGTGCATTAGAGGTTGAAATGGCGATTGAAAAATTGAAGATGTATAAAGCATCAGGTTCAGATGAGATCCCAGCAGAACTGATAAAATCAGGGGGAGAAAAAATATTGATGGACAAGATACGCTGGTTGCTTAGTATGATTTGGGAAAAAGAAGCTCTTCCAGATGAATGGAAGGAATCAATTATCGTACCAATTTATAAGAAAGGAGATAAAACTGATTGCAACAACTACAGGGGCATCTCATTACTTTCAACTTCGTACAAAATTCTAACAAATATATTAGTAAGCAGACTTACTCCCTATATTGATGACATTCTAGGAGATCATCAATGTGCATTTAGAAGAAACAGGTCTACAACAGATCAGATTTTTAGTATAAGACAGATTTTAGAAAAGAAATGGGAATATAATGGTACTGTACATCAACTATATGTAGACTTCAAAAAAGCATATGATTCAATTAAGAGGGAGAAATTATATAGTATCCTGCTGGAGTTCGGAATTCCTAAAAAGTTAGTTAGACTTATACGAATGTGTCTAAATGGCACAAAGAGTAGGGTGCGTGTAGGCAAACAGTTTTCGGACACTTTTGAAATCCAGAATGGGTTGAAGCAAGGAGATGCACTATCTCCTCTACTATTTAATTTTGTACTAGAGCATGCCATTAAATCTTTAGAGAATGAGGAAGGCTTACAACTCAATGGTATTAATAAGCTGTTAGTTTATGCTGATGATGTAGTATTATTGGCCGATAGCGAGGAGATACTAAAGGACAACACGCACACACTATTGAGTAACACTAAGAAATTAGGACTGGAAGTAAATATCAATAAAACTAAATATATGGTCACACGTAGAAATTCATTATATAATGGAAATGGACAGCTAATGACAAATGAGGGAAATTTTGAGGAAGTGGCTGAATTCAAATACCTAGGAACAATAATCACAAATAGGAATGAGATGCACAAAGAAATTAAACATAGGCTCAATTCTGGAAATGCGTGCTATTATGCATTGCAGAGACTCTTGATGTCCCAACTCCTTTCAAAAAACGTTAAACTGAAAATATATAAAACTATTATTCTACCAGTTATATTATATGGGTGCGAAACATGGACTCTTACTTTAAGGGAGGAAAGGAGATTACAAGTATTTGAGAATAAAGTACTTAGGAAAATTTTTGGACCAAAGAGAGATGAACAGACAGGTGAATGGAGAAGACTACATAACAATGAACTACATGGTCTTTATAGGAAGCCAGATATAATAAGAACAGTTAAGTCTCGTAGACTGCGATGGGCAGGACATGTTGCACGTATGGGGAATGAAAGACTTGCATGGAAGCTTCTTGTAGGAAAGCCAGAGGGAAAACGCCCAGTTGGTAGACCAAGAATGAGGTGGGAGAATAACATTAACTATGATTTGAGGGAAGTAGATTATACAGGGAATGATTGGAAAGCATTAGCTGAGGATAGGATTATATGGAGAGTATATGTCCGTGCGGCCATGAACCTACGGGTTTGATACCTCCAGTGAGTAAGTAAGTAAGTAATCTGTAAATATAGCCTTATTGTTAAAGAAAAATATAAATGCCATGAGTTCTACCAGAGATTCTGTTTGTTTGCAACAAGCGGGTATGAAACTCAATCTCCATAAATACTAATATAAATTTTACATCATGCCGCTTAGCTCGAAATGTTCCCACTCTTATATTGGTGATGCATAACTGTGTATTATTGGTTTGAAGCTGCAATAAATAGTGAAGATTGTCAAGTCAGTGTGATTTTTTAATGTTACAATGACATTCAGAGCGCAGAAAATTTTAGATGTGGTTTATAAGAACTGCCCTGAAAATGGAAAGTCTCACTGCAGATATGTAAGAGTTGTATTTATCATGTGAATTATATATTTTTCATACATGAAGTCTATATACTCCTATTTTATAAACATAAAGATAAAAAAAATCAGGCACTTGTAAATTCAGAGGTCATTGTAATAGGCGACAGAGTTAGGATATGTCCACCGCTGTGGTCTCGAGGTAGCATGCTGCCTTGTCACACAGAGGGCCCGGGTTCGATCCCCGGTCGGGGCAGTTTTTCTGGGTGAGATTTTTATCGGTGTTTTCCCTCACCTTTAAGAGAAATGTCAGGAAAACTTTAAGGCCCAAATGGCCCCGAAATCATATGGCCATCATCATGATCATTCTTATCATTATCATCATCACCACCATCATCCTTCACCGGTGTGGAAAGCAACGGGAAGCTATCACACTTAAATTTCCCTAGTAAAGCTCCAAGCATAGCATGAAAATGCTATGATTGCAGTGAAGGACTTGCCTTTGGGCAGAATTACTATGGATGGATGGATATATATATATATATATATATATATGTGTGTGTGTGTGTGTGTGTGTGTGTGTGTGTGTGTATAAGTATATAAATTTCCAATGTGAATAATTCAAATTAAAGATATGAGAATTATTTGTATTTCTGGTCATGTACAAGCCTTTTGAAAAACATATTATTGTGAAGAATAAAAATTTAGTGTGCAAGTTGATGGATGTCGATCAATTTTTTTTTTTACTGTGAGGAATTAAAAAAAGTTGATTTCACAAAATTATTACAGCATGCTTATTTTCATTTATTTTTTTCAATTTTTTATGTTTTTTTTCATATGTACTGAAATTGTATGAATAAAATGGATTTATTTAGAAAATGTTATTCATTTAATGCACACATTTCATAATATAATATTGCGTGGAGTATTTCAAAACAATACAATATATATATATACACACACATACCGATAATAAATCTATTGTGCATGCAAACCCTACTAATATTATGGTACAATATATTACATCGACAGTGTATACGCATTACCTTGACACTTGGCTGATTGATACATAATAAAATATCCCATAATAATATGTATCAACAGTGTAAATGCCCTCTTGTGGTGCTTAACTGATTGATGCAGAATGATTTTGACATCATTCTCATTATGTCTAAGTGCAATATTGAAATATTGACTGTTAAAGTAAATCTATTTTGTTTTTACTCATACAGTATGAATCAGTATATACAATATTTTCATGTAAGTGATTATCAAGTCTAGCTCTTGCTAGAATTTGGAAAATAAAAAAAAACATTTTTTTGAAATTTACATACTGGTGCATATCCGGTTGATGCATAACACCATCCATTTAACTTTGTGGATCTGAAACTTGGAACCTAACATAAAGATATTGCTAGCATATCCAAGCAGAAAAAATGAGGTTTCACAGAACTGTTACAGACATTAAACAATAGGAAGAAAAATGGAGGTGCTTGAGTGGAGTTGGATTTTCTCTTCTTCTTCCTTTTTCTTATTCTTCTTTTGTTTCCTTCTTCTCCAACTCTAGGCATGAAACGTGGAAACTTGTTCCGTGTCCATTCACTTTATTTCCAGGGAGTGATTACATTTTCCATCATAGATGTGGTCTTCCTAATGGTCTTTTTCTCTGAGATATCCAGACTCAAATTCTCTTTAACAGTCTTTTGACTCAATTTCTGTTGGCATGATCATTCCTATTTAATATCATCATCATCATCATCATCCTTCACGGATTAAGTATTTTCCTGTTCCGATCTCACATCTGTTCAGTCCAGCGCTTTCTTGGTCTTCCCTACTGATTATACATCAGTGGTGCCATCTTTGGTATCCTATCCTCTGTCATTCTTTGCAGATGCTCTATCCAATTGTTCCTGTGTTCTTCTATTTGTTGAAGAAGTGGTTGTACTTTTAGTTCCTCTCTAACATTCTAATTTCTAATAGGCCTATGTTCTTCTTTGGTACAAACTTTCACAGCCCGTGGGAATCTCATTTCTGCTGCCTGAATTTTACTTTTTTTTTTTTTCCTTCAGGACCCAGGCCTCACTTCCATACATCACCACTGGTAGTGCCATCATTGAGTAAAATCTTCGCTGTGTATCCTTTCTTAATTTGTTCCTCTGTATTTGTCTCATTATTTCACAAATATGATGAAATATCTGCATTTTCTTATTTATATCTTGTTCTTCTTCGTAAGTTTATTTTCTTTAGATTTTTTGAGTTGCACTTTGATATTTCCAACCATAAATTAATAGTGATCTTATACAGATTTACATACCAGATTGTTTTTGTATAAAGGAAGAAAATAACTTAATATAGGTTAAATATAAGAAAGAATATTTCAACAGACAAACTGAAAGAAATACAACCAGACAAGTCTTACACTATATAGCTAGAGGAATAAGATGCCTAGGATATCCTAAATTGAGGTAATCACAGCGTGAGTACCAAATTCATAAATTAAATTGACCAGTGGTTGATTGGTTGGTTGTGAGTATACGCAATTTACAATGTTATGAATTTATTTTATTATTATACATTTTTTATAACTTAACTTTCAGTCTTTGTTTTTTTGTTAATCTCTCGTTTAGCTTCTCATTTTTCATCAGTTTGGCATTCAAGACAACTTCCAGCCATAACGTATCAATATTTTTTAAAAATGTATTTCCTTTCAGATCTAAAATTTTTAACTGCTAATAAGGAAGGCTTACAACTCAATGGTATTAATAAGCTGTTAGTTTATGCTGATGATGTAATACTATTGGCCGATAGTGAGGAGATACTAAAAGACAACACGCACACACTATTGAGTAACACTAAGAAATTAGGACTGGAAGTAAATATCAATAAAACTAAATATATGGACACACGTAGAAATTCATTATATAATGAAAATGGACAACTAATGACAAATGACGGAAATTTTGAAGAAGTGGCTGATGTAAAAGTACCTAGGAACAATAATCACAAATAGGAATGAGATGCACAAAGAAATTAAACATAGGCTCATTTCTGGAAATGCGTGCTATTATGCATTGCAGAGACTTTTGATGTCCCAACTCCTTTCAAAAAACGTTAAACTGAAAAAATATATAAAACAGTTCTTCTGCCAGTTATATTATATGGGTGTGAAACATGGACTCTTACTTTAAGGGAGGAAAGGAGATTACAAGTATTTGAGAATAAAGATCTTAGGAAAATATTTGGGCCAAAAAGAGATGAACAGACAGGTGAATGGAGAAATATATAAGGTAGGGAGCTATATGATATTTATAGGAAACCAGATATAATAAGAACAGTTAAGTCTCGTAGGTGCGATGGGCAGGACATGTGGCAGATATGGCGTGAAAGAAGTGCATGGAAGCTTTTTGTAGGAAAACCAGAGGGAAAACCCCCAGTTGGTAGAATGATGTGGGACAATGACATCTTCCGTGATTTGAGGAAGTAGATTATACAGGGAATGATTGGAAAACATTAGCTCAGGATAGGGGTGTATGGAGAGCTTATGTCCGTGCGGCCATGAACCTACGGGTTCGATAGTGCCGTGAATAAGTAAGTATACCCTCACATTTTTTAACCTTGATTTTTCATTGAAATTCTTATGAAATTAGATACTCAGTGTGAGAGTGAACGGCTGGAACCAGGAATGGCTCCCTGGCTGCTAATAAATTAGTGACTACCAAGATGGAGTTTAGTCACTTAGCCTTTGCATGCTTAACGGTGTTGGTGTTCAGCCGGAAGTCGATCCGAGATTTGGAATGAAATGAGATGTTTCATCTCTAGAGCAGACCTCGCGGCCGGTAAAGCAGAAAGTCCGAGAGCCGATCGCTTGGAATGAGCCACACTACCATACTCTAAAGGCTGTCCGCTCTTTAAGTGCTCGCTTTTCATTGGTTATGGACACCGACGTACGATGTAGAAGCAATAAGTACGCCAAAAAGTTGTTTCATTCCTTAAATTAAAAATATGTTATACTTCGTGAAAGAAAATGATAATATTTAAGACATAGAAAATATACCTAATCAATAATTACCACTTAATATAGTTTCTTATATACGGATGATGCGTTTGAGTCATGCTTAAGTTGATTCTGATGCAACAACATGGCTGAAGATGACGAGTCTTCTTTTGCTGTGTCATCTACATTTTTAAAACACAAGCCTAGCAAACCTTTGACTAGTGGTCAAAAACAATTATTTTAAATGTATTTCACAAGATCAGTGAAAAATCTCTCGAGCTTTGTTGCAATCTACCCCATTCAACGATCACATGTATTATATACATCACATGTGCTCCCTGTCAATGTGACAGTAATTGTGGCGCGAATGGCGGAAGGATACAATTGGCATTTTCTTATGTTAGGATCACTCTAAGAGCGGATAAGGTATAATTCCATCTCTATATTCACTAATGTATTAGCCTCCAGGAAGCCACTCCGGGTTACAGATGCGGCACACTCGGCGACTACCACAACTACAAATGTACGTACGGCCTGTTTATAGCTGCCTCGAATACATCATCGGAGAATAGCCTATTAAAGACGTATTCATATCGTTGCTCCAGGGAGCGAGCTGTCATAAATACAAAGTTCCAATAATTTCATTGTAACAATACAGTGTGTTCAGAAATTCATATTACAGACTTCTAGGGCTAGTAGAGGGGACTGAGCAGACAATTTTTTAGTAGGAACCCATGTTCGGAAACGTACCGTTTTCGTGCTACAACTATTAAAATGTATCGGATTTACCGTTGTTGTTTTGCTACCGGATAGGCAGTACACGACGTCAAAAGAGCACCATGTCAAACGAAGTGCGACGTATGGTACAGAATTAAATGAGGTTTGACTCATTACAAAATAAAATCAAATATATTTGGTAACAATACCAAAATAATAAAAACACTTTAATTGATCACAATAATACTTCTATCAACAATGGAAAACCCAAATTAGTTTCTGTCTTCTGCACTGGATATGCCCCATACGAAACTGCTAACTACAACAGAGACTCGATGTGACGACCGCCAAATGACAAATTTTCACCACTGCGTGAAGTATTTGAGTCGTTGAATGGAATGTTCAGAAGATACTTCAAAAATGGACCTCACAATACAATTGATGAAATGCTATGTCTTTTCAGAGGTCATTGTCCTTTTAAGGGTTTTCTCAAAGGCAAGCCTGGGGAATATGGCATACTTCCTAAAAATCTCATTAGCGCAATTGAATGATAGGCTATGTGGTAAAAATGGAAGTTTATGCAGGAAAAGACAATAGACCTACTTGTGAACGGGATCCTTTAAAGATTGCCAATAAATAATACAGGCTACAATGTCACAACTGGCTGTTTCTACACTTCTGTAGAATTAGTAGAAATAATATGTATATTTATAAACTTATCTTTGTCGGGGCACTGAAATCAAACAGAAAACATACATCACAAGAGCTCAAGATGACATCAGGCAGAAGGCTGTATTCTTCTAAGTTTATATTCACAGATCCATAACCTAAAAGCCTCCAGTAACAGTAGTCTCTTACATCAAAAACATTTGCTGACATCTACACAACATCGTGTTGGAGGAGTGGATATTGAAGTACCGAAGAAAAAAACTCATATAAACCTATATTATAATTCCACCAAGGAGGAGTTGATGCCATAGACTAATGGCTAGGACATGTTCTGCAAGAAGAGGTACGTGGGGATGACCACTGTCAATGTTCTATAGCCTATTTGATATATCAGCAATAATCTCATACACATTTTTCATAATGAATGTGCCTAAGTGGATTCAAGAAAAATGAAACGCCAGAAAACTGTATCTGCATGAATTAGGCCTTCAACTTTTAAAACCATATGTAGAAGAGCGATCAAAGGACTTGAGAGGAATCCAACTGCTTATTGTTTTGCGCAATGCGAGACATTGTAGGAAAAAAAATAGAGGTAAACAAAGTGACGCCAAAAGAAGAACCAACTAGGAAATAAAGATGAACAATGCATGAACTATGGGACCAACCAGAGAGCCAGGGAGAACATCACTAAAATAAAGTTAACGTGTGCAAGCTGAGGAGTCGTCTGCGTAAGAGTCATTCTCAATCAATCGCTTCATATGAAGGGGGTAAATCTGAAAATAATAGTGACACCTCTCCGAATGAAGACATTGAAATAATGTTTTCAATACTAACTAGATTTGTAGCGTAGTGGTTAAGGCACTGAGCTACAAGCCGGAGGGTCGAGGGTTCAAGTCCCGTTGGGGTCAGGATTTTTAAACTGACCCAAACCCTCTGGCGGCACTTTGGCCCTGGGGTCGACTCAGCCTCTAACGGAAATGAGTACCAGACGCTTGTTCTGGGGGTAAAGACGGCCGTCACGCAGGGCTGACAACCCGGCTGACATAAAGTGTCGATTGTCTAGAAAAAGTGGGAGCCTTAACCTCCTACTACCCAAGGGACTCCTGAGGCCTGTTGTGGGATCACTTTACTTTACTTTACTAGATTTGCTTAAGTGTTAGCATTTATGGGAAAAAGTTTAACACCTGGTTATTTAGATCAAATATTGTATAGAAATTTGGACATCCTGTATATTCAAGCACTACACTTTGTTTCTAATTTATAACAATTTTCTTTGTCCACGTTTTGGGCATTATTGCCTGTTATATTTCACGAGTGACATAAAATTAGTAATAGCCTAAAATAAGTTATACAAATTTGGACACCCGTTATATTCGAAATATTAATTTCCTAGTAGTGTGTAATTAAGCACGTTAATTAATAAACTAATATCAATAATTGGACTTAATTATGTACTATAATTTATGGATTTATATCTAAATATAACACGAGAAAAATTTACTCAGGGTTGGTGCTCCACGTAATATTTAAATACCTTGGTGTTCCTAGGGTTACTGATAATACCTAGGTGATTTTATTGGAATGAAAAGGGGAGTAACACGTAATTCAATGACGAGATGCATAATTGAAATAAGTCGGTTGCTGGCTTCACATCTACATATGCTTATTGTTATAGCTAGATTTCTCAACCTCAATTCGCTGCTTAATACAGCTGTCGAAATTTCATTGACTAGAACCAACCTGCGTCTTGTAATGTAATTGTAAATTGAAGTTAGGAATCAGAGAGATTTTAAGTAAAGTTTACAGGGATGAATTCGATAATTTACATTTAGAATCATGATAATTGTACTTACCACTAACTTGATGGAATGTTGTGTAGATTTCTCTATACAAACTGTAAGCGTCACCACGCCCAACTTTGTCCGTCACGAGATGATATATACGCTTGTGACTCACAGGCATCGAACTCGTGATTTACTATCTTATAAATGCTGACAAATTCTGAATTTAAAGTTTTAAAAAATATATTCGCAGTAAAATTTCAACAATTTCAAATAAAATATGACTATGATAGACGCTGGCCGAACTATGCGTGGGAGTACTAGAATCAACCTGCGTCTTGTAATGGTGGATAGTAAATTGAAGTTAGGAATCAGACAGATTTTAAGTAAAGTTTACAGGGATGAACTCGATAATTTACATTTAGAATCATGATAATTGTACTTACCACCAACTTGATGGAATGTTGTGTAGATTTCTCTATACAAACTGTAAGCGTCACCACGCCCAACTTTGTCCGTCACGAGATGATATATACGATTGTGACTTACAGGCATCGAACTCCGTGATTTACTATCTTATGAATGCTGACACATTCTCAATTTAAAGTTTTTTTTTAAATATATTCAGAGTAAAATTTCAACGATTTCAAATAAAATATGACTATGATAGACGCTGGCCGAACTGTGCGTGGGAGCACTAGAACCAACTTCCGTCTTGTAATGGTGGATAGTAAATTGAAGTTAGGAATTATACAGATTTTAAGTAAATTTTACAGGATGAACCAGATAATTTACATTTAGAATCATGATAATTGTACTTACCACCAACTTGATGGAATGTTGTGTAGATTTCTCTATACAAACTGTAAGCGTCACCACACCCAGCTTTGTCTGTCACGAGATGATAAATACGATTGTGACTTACAGGCATCGAACTCCGTGATTTACTATCTTATGAATGCTGATACATTCTCAATTTAAAGTTTTTAAAAATATATTCACAGTAAAATTTCAACGATTTCAAATAAAATATGACTATGATAGACGCTGGCCGAACTATGCGTGGGAGTACTAGAATCAACCTGCGTCTTGTAATGGTGGATAGTAAATTGAAGTTAGGAATCAGACAGATTTTAAGTAAAGTTTACAGGGATGAACTCGATTATTTACATTTAGAACCATGATAATTGTACTTACCACCAACTTGATGGAATGTTGTGTAGATTTCTCTATACAAACCGTAAGCGTCACCACACCCAACTTTGTCCGTCACGAGATGATATATACGATTGTGACTTACAGGCATCGAACTCGTGATTTACTATCTTATGAATGCTGACACATTCTCAATTTAAAGTTTTTAAAAATATATTCACAGTAAAATTTCAACGATTTCAAATAAAATATGACTATGATAAACGCTGGCCGAACTGTGCGTGGGAGCACTAGAACCAACTTCCGTCTTGTAATGGTGGATAGTAAATTGAAGTTAGGAATTATACAGATTTTAAGTAAATTTTACAGGATGAACCAGATAATTTACATTTAGAATCAGGATAATTGTACTTACCACCAACTTGATGGAATGTTGTGTAGATTTCTCTATACAAACTGTAAGCGTCACCACACCCAGCTTTGTCTGTCACGAGATGATATATACGATTGTGACTTACAGGCATCGAACTCCGTGATTTACTATCTTATGAATGCTGATACATTCTCAATTTAAAGTTTTTAAAAATATATTCACAGTAAAATTTCAACGATTTCAAATAAAATATGACTATGATAGACGCTGGCCGAACTATGCGTGGGAGTACTAGAATCAACCTGCGTCTTGTAATGGTGGATAGTAAATTGAAGTTAGGAATCAGACAGATTTTAAGTAAAGTTTACAGGGATGAACTCGATTATTTACATTTAGAACCATGATAATTGTACTTACCACCAACTTGATGGAATGTTGTGTAGATTTCTCTATACAAACTGTAAGCGTCACCACACCCAACTTTGTCCGTCACGAGATGATATATACGATTGTGACTTACAGGCATCGAACTCGTGATTTACTATCTTATGAATGCTGACACATTCTCAATTTAAAGTTTTTAAAAATATATTCACAGTAAAATTTCAACGATTTCAAATAAAATATGACTATGATAAACGCTGGCCGAACTGTGCGTGGGAGCACTAGAACCAACTTCCGTCTTGTAATGGTGGATAGTAAATTGAAGTTAGGAATTATACAGATTTTAAGTAAATTTTACAGGATGAACCAGATAATTTACATTTAGAATCATGATAATTGCACTTACCACTAACTTGATGAAAAGTTATACAGATTTCTCTATACAAAATGGAAGCGTCACCACACCCAGCTATGACCATCACGAGACGATGTATACGACTGCGACTCACAGGCCTTCAACTCGTGATTTAGTATCTTACAAATAGAAACTAATTCTCAATTTAAGGTTTTTTAATATATTCACAGTAAAATTTCAACGATTTCAAATAAAATATGACAATGATAGACGCTGGCCGAATTGTGCGTGGGAGCTAGATTTCTCAATCTGAATTCGCTGCTTAATGCAGCTGTCGAAATTTCATTATGACTAGAACCAACCTGCGTCTTGTAATGTAATTGTAAATTGAAGTTAGGAATCAGAGAGATTTTAAGTACAGTTTACAGGGATGAATTCGATAATTTACATTTAGAATCATGATAATTGTACTTACCACTAACTTGATGGAATGTTGTGTAGATTTCTCTATACAAACTGTAAGCGTCACCACGCCCAACTTTGTCCGTCACGTGATGATGTATACGCTTGTGACTCACAGGCATCGAACTTGTGATTTACTATCTTATAAATGCTGACAAATTCTGAATTTAAAGTTTTTAAAAATATATTCGCAGTAAAATTTCAACAATTTCAAATAAAATATGACTATGATAGACGCTGGCCGAACTATGCGTGGGAGTTCTAGAATCAACCTGCGTCTTGTAATGGTGGATAGTAAATTGAAGTTAGGAATCAGACAGATTTTAAGTAAAGTTCACAGGGATGAATTCGATAATTTACATTTAGAATCATGATAATTGTACTTACTACTAACTTGATGGAATGTTATGTAGATTTCTCTATACAAACTGTAAGCGTCACCACACCCAACTTTGTCCGTCACGAGATGATATATACGATTGTGACTCACAGGCATCGAACTCCGTGATTTACTATCTTATGAATGCTGACACATTCTCAATTTAATTTTTTAAAAATATATTCACAGTAAAATTTCAACGATTTCAAATAAAATATGACAATGATAGACGCTGGCCGAACTGTGCGTGGGAGTTCTAGAATCAACCTGCGTCTTGTAATGGTGGATAGTAAATTGAAGTTAGGAATCAGACAGATTTTAAGTAAATTTTACAGGATGAACCAGATAATTTACATTTAGAATCATGATAATTGTACTTACCACTAACTTGATGGAATGTTATGTAGATTTGTCTATGCAAAATGGAAGCGTCACCACACCCAGCTATGTCCGTCACGAAATTAGGTATATGATTGCGACTTACAGGCTTCAACTCGTGATTTCCTATCTTATAAATACAAACAAATTCTCAATTTAAAGTTTTTAAAAATATATTCACTGTAAAATATCAACGATTTCAAATAAATATGACTATGATAGACGCTGGCCGCACTGTGTGTGGGAGCACTTCCTGTATAACCGTTTTCTAGGAATACGCTGAGGTGCTGACTCGCTAATATTTCGTTTTCTCGGAACAAGATATTATTGTCACTTGTGAATATTCAAAATGTTAACACATCAGATTCAAAGTCTTCGCAAACACCCGATCCTGTTGAGAAACAATCACGGAAAGAACCTGAATAGTTTTGTAATTTCAACACTAACGCACAATGCAACAGCAGCGATAAAAAAGGAATTAAATTCTTCACTCTCCTCCCTCCATGCAGGAACAGAAAACGGTGTTGCAACTTATCGTAACTAGCCTTAACTCTTCGCCAACCACTTCATATCTTTGAGTAATGGCGGATAATAATTTGACAATTTTCATTCTATTAGACGAGTCAGAATTTTATAAGTGCTAAATAATAATTATAAGATAAAAATAGGTTATTTATTCATTGAAATGTCTGGAAATGACAGTCGAACGAAAATTTGGCGAAACTGACAAAATACAGTGTGTCTCAAAGTGATTTATTCACTCTGTGAAACTTTAATTCTCAGCAACGAAATGAGACAAATACAATTTTTTTTTGTGTTGTATTCCTTAAACTTTCATAAGTCCCTATATACAAAATGTCCATCATCAGCTACAGTACATTCCCAACAACGACGTCGAACAGAACGACATACCATCTGAATTGTTGCTAATGGAATATCATTGATGGCATGTTCAATCTGATATCTCAGTTCATCTACTATTTATGATTTTGTGGCGTACACCGTGTTCTTTAAAGTTCCCCAAAGGTTGAAGTCTAGAGGAGTTAAATCGGGAGATAGAGGTGGGAATTCCATAGCACTTCCTCTTCGCCCTATCCATGTCTGATTGAATGTGCGATAGAGAAAAATTCTCATATCGCTATGAAAGTGAGGTGGAGCCCCGTTGTTGGAAGTAAACTTCATTTTCATTCTTAAGGAGATCGTTAGGACATAGAATTATGACTTCCAACATTCCCAGGTAAGTCTGACCCGCGGCAGTGTCTTCGAAGAAGTACGGCCCAATTAATCCTGTGATACCGCTATTCCTGTAATATTGACGGTCTTTTCTTCAACGATGTTTGGGTTTTCGTTAGACACGCAATTAAGTCGATTAATTTTGCCTTTTAGTTTAAATGTGCCTTCATCTGACCAAAAAATTGAGATTTGAAAATCTTGTTTTCATCACACTTGTGCAGGAATTACTCATAAAATTGCAGTCGCCTATCTGGATTGTCCTCATTAGGTGCGTGAATAAGTCACGGAATGTACGACTTCCATTTTCTAGCTCGCAAAATTCAATGGGCACTGGACTTCTCGGTACCATTCTCACGAGAACATTGCTCAATGACTTTTTTGGGGATTGTGCAAAAACCTGCATGACTGTATTAGCACTTTCTTTATCAGTGGACCTTGTCTTTCTTCCACATGGACCTTTTAACATTTAACACCGTTCTATCAACTTCAAACTTTTATCAGATTCTTGTTATTGGTACTGTTGTTGCTGGTGTACCAAATTCAACCCTCCAACGTCGTTGAACTTCAATAACATTCTCCACTTTCCAATAGCACTTCAGTAACCACTTTCATTGAATGATAATTTCGTCGCCATATTTGTTTGTAAACACATGAAGAAATATGAACGTGTTACTAAGCTTTTCCAGTGGATTCTGGATCATACACAACAAATGTGTATTTCTTTTTCATTTCGTTGCTGAGAAATAAACGTTTAAAAAGTGAATACATCAATTTATATCACTCTATATTTATCTCCACTTATGTGAGTAGAGGTGTGTGTCTGGGAAAAGTGTGATCTACAATTTACATGATTTACTGGACTTAAACACTGGATTCATGCTCAAGGTATTTTCTAGAACTCGTGGTCAAACTTATATTGCCGATACAAAATTTTCAAACGTGATCATTGGCATTGAGAGAAAAGTCAAGTTTAATCTTCCCAAAGAAGTGCCATTGTGAAATACGCCCCTGAAATATAAGAATGGGGAATGATGGGTCTGCATAATTTACAAGGTGAAACTGTCCTGTGACATTGAAATTACCAGGTTCCATATCTGAGAACAAAATCAAAATACACCAGAAATAGTAAAAATAATATCACTAGGAGCATAGAAAAGTAAAAGATGAAGATTTGAAAAGGGACTCTGCTAGTAGAGGACGTCTGCAACCACTGAATGCTGTACCAAATCAGAGGTTTTGGAAACCTACTAAGGACACTGCAAGAAAAAAGAAAGGAGAAATGAAGAGCGTCGTTTCAAACCGTATTATGTCCACTCCTGGACAAAGTTTAGTTTGATATCATTTCGTTATGTTTCTCATATGCTCTATCGAGCTGTATGCTCAAATCGTGTCAAATCACATTTTTCCTTGCGTAAATGGAGCTTGAAAACAAGTGGTTGTTTCATATCGTATTATGTCCTCAATCACTATTGGTGCAAATCGCATCTTGTCCTCGTCTCTATTTTCCATGTTGTCTGCCTGGAATTTTAATTTTTTCTGTAGGATAAACTGATCATATGATATTAGTCTTATGCATTGTTAGTGAATAAACGAGCTACTTTTCTGCTGTGAGATGGATGTATGTGTTAATATGGGGATAATTCAAGAGGCAGTCGAAGGAGGCAAACACGAAGACAATGTGGCAGCTTCAGTCTGAGGAAAAGTTAGTATAAGAGTCCAATTTTATTAAAATAGCCTATCAGTAGGTAACATTCTGTAAATTAATTTATTACATCATTTATTGACACAGTAAATGTAAAGGTATCCCACTACAGGCCTCAGGAGGCCCTTGGGGTAGTAGGAGGTTAGGGCTCCCACTTTTCTGGAAAATCGGCACTTGATGTCAGCCGGGTTGTCAGCCCTGCGTGACGGCGGTCTTTACCCCCAGAACAAGCATCTGGTACTCATTTCCGTTAGAGGCTGAGTCGACCCCAGGGCCATAGTAACGCCAGAAGGTTTGGGTCAGTTTAAAAATCCTGACCCCACCGGAACTCGAACCCTTGACCTTCCGGCTTGTAGCGCAGTGCCTTAACCACTACGCTACGGCGCGGCGTGCCCCTGATACAGTACTATAGGTTAAAATTTTAATACATTTATATCGTTATCATTTATTTATATTTTGTAATTAGGAACCGTGACAAAGACCCAGACATGACTGCATTTTCACCTCCATGTCACCATAAGGAAGGACGGTTTCACTGCCGCAGTATTCCCGCTCATTTTCTTCTCAAGGCCAAACAAAAGATATTCGCTGCTAAAAACAAAAGCGAGCAAGACCGTCGGCTTTCTCTGTCGGCATGTTTCTTCACCGAAAAGACGCCGGCCCAGAGGGGAGGAAAAGAGAACACCGACTTCTATGACAGGTTTGTATGACGCAATACCAAGTATTGCTCTATTGGGAAGCGTAAATATACATACCGAGAATATGTTACTTAATCAAGTACAATATCATTATATTCCCATTTTTTTTCTAAAATCTGTCTTAAACTAAAAATCTGATCTGTTGTTGACTTGTTTCTTCTAAATCCATATTGATTATCTCCTAGAATGTCATCAGTATAAGGAGTAAGTCTGTTACTAATATATTTGTTAGAATTTTGTACGAAGTTGAAAGCAATGAATGCCTCTATAGTTGTTGCAATCTGTTTTATCTCCTTTCTTATAAATTGGCACGATAATCGATTCTTTCCATTCATCTGGAAGAGCTTCTTTTTCCCAAATCATATTAAGCAACCGGTGTATCTTGTCCATCAATTTTTCTCCCCCTGATTTTATCAGTTCTACTGGGATCTCATCTGATCCTGATGCTTTATACATCTTCAATTTTTCTATCGTCATTTCAACCTCTAATCCACTTGGTTCTGCGACTAGGATTTCTGCAGTCTGTAAATTACCCTCTTCAATATCCTGTTCTGTATGTACATTTAATAGCTGTTTAAAGTGACTTTTCCATCTATTTAATATACTCCTGGAATCTGCAATCATATCCCCATTTTCATTCCTAATTATGTTTGTTCTAGTCTGAATCCATTTATTCTCTATCCTAATTCCCTGATATAATTCTCTAATGTTCCCATTTTTGGCATTCATTTCAAGATTATTAATCTTCTCTCTCAAATATTCCGTCTTTTTAGTCTTTAGTAACCTGGTGATTTCCCGTCTAATACTACCCAATTGCTCTAAATATCCCTCATTTGGCTCGTGTAACCATTTTCATTTTTTGCTAGCTTTCTTTTCTTTACAATGTCGGCACATTGCTCATCAAACCGTTTCTTGTTTTGCCTCTTTTTGAAATTACCAATACTTTCTGATGCTGACAACTACTAAGTATAAGTGGATAACTATGATAAATTGCACATTTCTGTGTGTTTCAGTTAATTATAATTTAAAATGTATCCAGAAAGTTCCACTACCATTATGAACTATGTTGCTCAAAACCCACATGACAAACATCAGTGCTGCTTTATTTATTTATTCTTCACGATGTCCTACATCTCTCTTTTTTTTTCTGATATAAATTTAAAGACAATTATGACATGAAAAATTAAATGATCCAATGTATGTATGTGTCTGTTTAGCAACTCTTTTCTTTATAATATGGAAAAGATGCTTTCTCCAAAACCAGTAAACTGAAACGGATATCGAACGATCAACAGATTGGTAGTGTTAGGGTCTTACTTCAGAGTAGACTATCAGGTATGTGTTAAGAAAGTCATTTGATTACAGCCCTCAAAAGTAAATTCAGTGTGCTTAAAGGACTACTCCTTCAGCTGGAGGACTTACAGTTTGCCATGATATTGCACCGAGAGGAAACATCATTTAATTTGTCTTATGAATGTAGTATTGAACCTAATGGTGGCATAAGCAATAGAGTTAGTTATAATATTAAAAGATTCCGGGATACGTGGCCGTGGTCTATAACTTGTGTTTCTTCCAGGCGTTTCTCCCTCAACTTCAGTGGCGAGTGATTCTAGGTGGTGTCTACGACAAGAGAACACCATCTCAGTTATAGACCAGGGCACATAGCCCGGAATATTTTAATATTATGATTACCGGCCGTGAAAGCCAGCATTCCACAATGGAATTAGTTAAGCCAAACTTAGATTTAAATTAATTTATTGTCTCATTCAGAGAAATATCTTGTTGTTGAATGTTATTTTTATATACAGATAAAAAACAAATATATATATATATATATGTATATATACGGTATACAATTTATAATCAAAAATAAGAAGCACAGTGGCATCTAGCAGAACTCTAGCACTTGAATACAAAAAAAAAAAAAAAAAGATTTAACTACTCTCAACAGAAATGGGCAGTTTAAGATCAGCAAGATATTACAAAGTAAAGAAATGGTAATAGAATAACTAGACAAAATTGGATGTTCAGAATTCTGTACTAGATTTTCTTGTTTATAAATAATTATTAATTTATTTATGTAATGTAAAGGTCCTTAACCAATGTTATTGGTCTAAAAAGTGAGAATAGGAATGCTGCAGTATATACATAGATACATATAAAACTAATACAATAGGAATAAACGGGCATTTAAAAGTTCATTTTGTCCTTTCTTTGTCATTTTGTTATGAAACATCAAAATTATGACCGCAAGAGATTCTTTTTAAAATTTTCGTTTCAGATGAACTTCTACACCAAGTGTTCAGAGTTTGCTAATTTTAAAAGAATACATCCCTAGTCTTATTTTAAAAGAATATGCTGTGTTCGTTACAAAACAAGAAAAGTTGCGAATCCTGGAGCGATTTTTAAATTTAAATTTTAGGTGAATTCCTATATCTAATCTTAGTCGAATTTAGCTTGTTTTTAAATAATACATTCCCGGCCTTCTTTTAAGAACATAATACCGAGTTTCGTTATGAAACATGCAAAATTACGACTGCTAAAGCGGTTTTTCAGTTCTCGTTTCACGTGAACTCCTACACCTAATAGATGCATTTTGCTGATTTTAATATAATGGTTTCCTTGGTTTACGTCTTTGATCCGAGGCTTGATCCTTGGGACTGCGAGCAATGTATAAGATACACCTTGAAGTGGGTTGCTAGCCCGTTTTCATGGCGGGTTTATTATTCGGGGTTTCCACCCTAGGCCGATTGCCTTCACCCAGCTCCAGAGCTCAGCCTGCACCGTTTTATTTCGGAGTTGTCTCTCCTACATGGGTTGTCTTGCAGGACTAACGAACCCCATTCGCCCGTTTGTCAATCTACAAGGCAGTAGATGTAGTGTTGCCTCTTCCGTCAGGTACATCGAAGGACTCCTCCGCTGTATCTGCCGTTGAGGTCTTCACCGTAACCCTGGCAAGGGGCCCTCACAAGGTACTATCAGCTGGGCAAGCTGAATCAAGGTTTTTTACGAGGTGTTACTCCTCCCCCTCACCCTCTTTCAACCTGGCTTGGGACAAGCTGATAAAGCAGCACAAATATCAGGGTACATGAAAGATTTAATTTGGCGCAACAAACATATGTCAATAGAAAGCAAAACCCGCATATACAAAACGATAGTTCGGCCAGTTGTCGTATATGGAGCAGAAACTAGGGCTGATACAACAAAAACTAAACAAATAATAAGCACATGCGAAATGAAAATCTTAAGAACTATTCAGGGGAAAACATTATTTGATAAAATACACAACACAGAAATTAGTGACAAATGCCATATTCAAGACATAACCAAATTTATTATAGATAGACGAAAATATTGGAAGAAAACCGGCTAGCAAAAAGAGCTAAAGAAGATAGACCCATGGACGGGAGAAGAACAAGAGGAAGACCAGCCAAGAGATGGATAGACAGTGAATGCACATCCAATACGTCTTCCTAAGAGAAGTGATTTTGGAAATAAACAGGATGAAATCCTACAAATTAAGTTTAAGAAGAAGAAGAAGAAGTTTCCTTGGTTTATTTTAAAAGTATTACTAAGTTTTGTAATGAGACATACCAATTGAGAAAGATAGAGCTATTTCTAAATTTTCGTTTTGGATGAACTCCTACACCCAACACAGTCTTACTTACTTACTCATAGTTACTCACTGGCACTATCGAACCCGTAGGTTCATGGCCGCACGGACATAAGCTCTCCATACATTCCTATCCTGAGCCAATGCTTTCCAATCATTCCCTGTATAATCTATTTCCCTCAAATCATAGTTAATGTTATTCTCCCACCTCATTCTTGGTCTACCAACTGGGCGTTTTCCCTCTGGCTTTCCTACAAGAAGCTTCCATGCAAGTCTCCCATTCCCCATACGTGCAACATTCCTGCCCATCGCAGTCTATGAGACTTAACTGTTCTTAATATATCTGGCTTCCTATAAAGACCATGTAGTTCATTGTTATGTAGTCTTCTCCATTCACCTGTCTGTTCATCTCTCTTTGGTCCAAAAATTTTCCTAAGTACTTTATTCTCAAATACTTGTAATCTTCTTTCCTCTCTTAAAGTAAGAGTCCATGTTTCGCACCCATATAACATAACTGTTAGAATAATAGTTTTATATATTTTCAGCTTAACGTTTTTTGAAAGGAGTTGGGACATCAAGAGTCTCTGGAATGCATAATAGCATGCATTTCCAGAATTGAACCTATGTTTAATTTCTTTGTGCATCTCATTCCTACTTGTGATTATTGTTCCTAGATATTTGAATTCAGCCACCTCCTCAAAATTTCCCTCATTTGTCATTAGCTGTCCATTTCCATTATTTAATGAATTTCTACGTGTGACCATATATTTAGTTTTATTGATATTTACTTCCAGTCCTAATTTCTTAGTGTTACTCAATAATGTGTGCGTGTTGTCCTTTAGTATCTCCTCGCTATCAGCCAACAATACTATATCATCAGCATAAACTAACAGCTTATTAATACCATTGATTTGTAAGCCTTCCTTATTCTCTAAAGATTTAATGGCATGCTCTAGTACAAAATTAAATAGATAGTGAAACTCCTTGCTTCAACCCATTCTGGATTTCAAAAGTGTCCGAAAACTCTTTGTGCCATTTAGACGCATTCGTATAAGTCTAACTAACTTTTTAGGAATCCCGAACTCCAGCAGGATACTACTATATAACTTCTCCCTCTTAATTGAATCATATGCTTTTTTGAAGTCTACATACAGTTGATGTACAGTACCATTATATTCCCATTTCTTTTCTAAAATCTGTCTTATATTAAAAATCTGATCTGTTGTAGACCTGTTTCTTCTAAATGCACATTGATGATCTCCTAGAATGTCATCAATATAGGGAGTAAGTCTGCTTACTAATATATTTGTTAGAATTTTGTACGAAGTTGAAAGTAATGAGATGCCCCTGTACTTGTTGAAATCAGTTTTATCTCCTTTCTTATAAATTGGTACGACAATTGATTCCTTCCATTCATCTGGAAGAGCTTCTTTTTCCCAAATCATACTAAGCAACCAGCGTATCTTGCCCATCAATTTTTCTCCCCCTGATTTTATCAGTTCTGCTGGGATCTCATCTGAACCTGATGCTTTATACATCTTCAATTTTTCAATCGCCATTTCATCCTCTAATGCATTTGGTTCTGCGACTAGCAATTCTGCTGTCTGTAAATTATCCTCCACAATGTCCTGTTCTGTATGTACATGTAATAGCTGATTAAAGTTACTTTTCCATCTATTTAATATACTCCTGGAATCTGCAATCATATCACCATTTTCATTCCGAATTATGTTTGTTCTAGCCTGAAACCCTTTCTTCTCTATACTAATTCCCTGATATAATTCTCTAATGTTCCTATTTTTTGCATTCATTTCAAGAGCATTAATCTTCTCTCTCAAATATTCCCTCTTTTTACTCTTTAGTAGCTTGGTGGTTTCCCGTCTAATACTACCCAATTGCTCTAAATTTACCTCATTTGGCTCGTGTAACCATTTCGTTTTTGCTAGTTTTCTTTTCTTTACAATGTCGGCACATTCCTCATCAAACCATTTCTTGTTTGCCTCTTTTTTAAACAACCAATGCTTTCTGATGCGGACAATTTAATAGTATCTCTTATAGCCTCCCATTCTTTATTTATATCAGTTTCTTCTTCGTTTGCCACATTGTCATCGGAAGATTCCAGTACTGCACAGTCTACATATGAAAATAATGAAAGCTAGGGACGAAGGAGACTGAGGGAATTGCAAGTTATAGAATATCAAACCCAACATTACAGGAACAGTTTTAATTTTCACGCATATGTGGTTTATCTCGGGCGTATTAAAACAGTCTTTAATAAGAATCACATATATTAGCTATCATCTGTTCTTTAATTATACATTTTATAAGCCTTGTAAATGTCATGTATAATTTCCTTGCTAATAATTGTTGTATAATGGCTGGATTGTAATAACATTCTTGTATACAATACGTCATATATTCATCACTGTTGACGTCAGAGATTCTTTCATAATCATGCACAGAAGTAAAAACACAAAGAAGTTATCCAGCGACTCCGTTCGATAATCGTATTCGGTAAGTTTCGGGTTCAAATCTCGGTACCGACCAACCCGGTTGTGGTTTTTTCCTGATTTTATTTAGCCGTCCAGGAAAATGCTGAGTTTGAATTTCATTAATTGGACACATTTCATCATATACACAATTTGGTACTATCATCAAATATAAATAATCATACAAAGCAATGAAATGAGACGCCATATGAACTGGATGTTAAAAGGATGTTTAAATAAGAAAAAAATATAAAGAAATGGCGATTTCTGTAACTATTAATATGCGTATCAAAATAAAACAGAGAAGTTCCATTACCCCCATTATATGATGATGGGCGATAAATGTTAATAAGGAAAGTAGAAAATATAATATAAAAACATTATTAACAAAAATAATGGTTAGAGAAATGGATGATTTACTGGAATTGGAAACAGAAGAAGTATACGATTATATAAAAAATACGTCAAATACAATTGCAACAGAGGTTCTTTGAATAAAGGATGAGTATGGAAAGTAACAAAGGGTGGTGGTCAGAAGACATACAAGAAGCAATAGAAGACAATAAAGAAGCATTTCATAAATGGATTTTTACAAAAACACAAGAAGAGCATACAAAATATAGAGAAAAATTATAATGTAATACGAAAAATAAAAAAAAAGGCAAAAAGAGTATGTTAAAATGTTAATAGTAAACTAGGCTTCAGCAGATAGAGAAGCATGGTCGGTACTGAAATCACTGAGACCAGAAACACAACATAAAACAAAAATCGACATTATGAAGATGAATGAATGGTTCGAATATTGTGAGGAATTATTGGATGAAAATAGAGAAGAATTTAAACAAAAAAGTTATTTGAAGGAATCTAAACAGAAATAACAAAGAAAGAAATAGAAGAAAGCATAATGGAAGGGAAGAATTGCAAATCACCAGGACCGGGAGGAATGCATTTAGAAATATCGAAAATGGAGGAAAAACTTTAATCAAACTCATAAGAAAACTATTAATCAAATTTCAAGAGAAGGAAAAATACCGGAAGAAATGACAGTAGGACATATCATAACTATAATTAAGAAAGGGAATAGAAGGAATTGCGAAAATTACCGTGGAATATGTGTATGAATTCCTTGATGAAATGCCTAGGAAAAGTGATAAAAAAAACAAAATAGAAAAATGTTACGGTGGAATAGAAGAGCTATGTGGATTTACACCAGGTCGATCTTTCATAGATAATGTACATGTAATACGACAAATCGTAGAGAAATGTGAAAATAAATCAAAAGCGATTGTATTGGTTTTTATAGATTTAGTAAAAACATATGGCAGTGTACCAAGAGGAAAGTTATGGGAGGCATTATGTATAGCAACATTGATGTATACCTAATTCAAATAGTACAAGAAATATATAAGAACAATAAATGTCAAATTAAAATGGTTGGAACCAGTAAAGGATTGTTACAAGGGTGCCCGATGTCACCAACACTGTTTGGAATATATATACACTACTCAAAAAAATTAGATAAACACATGTTTAAACAAAAGCCACAAAATTAATATTGTAACAATTTAATTTTTGATAGATGTTTTGAGTTCAAGTATTGTTTAAAATCAGATTGAAGATCTTCTGGGTTTTATTAATTTTTCTCTGAATGTGTTAGTGAAATTCCAAGAGTTGCTGAAACCAAAGTGAGTTCGTATTGATTTATTTAAAAACAGGTTTGAAAAATAATGTGTGGTAGGGAATTGTTATTTGTGTGTTCCCTGAAGAAAACTAATTCCCTGATATAATTCTCTAATGTTCCTATTTTTTGCGTTAATTTCAAAATCATTAATCTTCTCTCTCAAATATTCCCTCTTTTTACTCTTTAGTAACTTGGTGGTTTCCCGTCTAATACTACCCAATTTCTCTAAATTTACCTCATTTGGATCGTGTAACCATTTCATTTTTGCTAGCTTTCTTTTCTTTACAATGTCGGCACATTCCTCATCAAACCATTTCTTGTTTTGCCTCTTTTTTAAACAACCAATGCCTTCTGATGCTGACAATTAATAGTATTTCCTATAGCCTCCCATTTTTTATTTATATCAATTTCTTCTTCGTTTGCCACATTGGCATCTGAAGGTTCCAGTACTTCAAATCTATTAGCAATTTTGATTTGGTATTCTTGCCGCATTTCATCATTTTCAAGTTGTTTAATTCAAATTTTACATAATCATCTTTAGCGTTTATTCCTCTTATAAGCGATAGACGTTGTCTGATTTTCACCATGACCAGATGATGATCCGAATTGCAGTCGGTCCCTCTAACTGATCTAACATCGATGAGATGCTAGTGTGCCAGCGTTTGTCCACTAACGCATGATCTATCTGGTTCCGAGTTCGCAGTCTGGAGATGTCCAGGTACACTGGTGTCCAAAAGTTAAGGATAATTAGTTCATTTGCCGACTTATTATAAAGCATTTGTCAGAATAATACAAAATTTGGTAAGGGTATGTCACAGATAATTAGAAACATGGCACGAAAGAAACAATGGCATGAATACGTCATTCACTTGTCATTTTCACAACAAACGAAAACTGCATTTCAGAATTCGAACATAAAAGTTGAACAACAATGGTTCAAATGATTAGTATGGGGTGTGATTACCCCTGACAGCTACACAAGACTCACATCGACGTGGCATGCTAGTGATGAGGTTGTTCAGGAGTTCGATGCTCAGCAAATTCCACTCCTCATGAAGAGCAATGTGAAGGTCTTGAAGTGTCCTCGGAGGAGGCTGACGAGATGCAATTTGTCTCCCTAAGGCATCCCATGCATGCTCTATAGGATTCATATCCGGAGACCTCGCTGGCCACTCCATACGCTGGATATCTTCCTCCTGAAGAAACTCATCCACCAGTTGTGACCTGTGAGGTCGGGCATTGTCATCCATGAATATGAATTCTGGACCCACAGCTCCCCTGAAAAGTCTTACATGAGGTTCCAGGATCTCTTCTCTATACCGCTGAGCATTAACAGTGCCACCTGCGAAGATGTGAAGCTCTGTGCGTGCATTCATCATTATACCTCCCCATACCAGGAGACCACCGCCACCAAATGGATGTCTTTCCATGATGTTCATGGGGTTGTAACGAGTTCCTTGCTCCCTCCAGATAGTCACGCGATGCGAATCACAGTTCAAGCTGAATCTGGACTCGTCTGTAAATAGCACGCTGCTCCACTGATTTAGAGTCCAGTCGCGATGTTCCTGACTCCACCGTAAACGTGCTCTCTTGTTATCAAGGGTGAGTGGGACGCACACTACAGGCCGTCTAGCATACAGACCAGCAGCTCTGAGTCTTCTATAGACAGTTTGTCTGGATACTCTGATACCTGAGGCGGCCGCAAGTTCTGAACTCAGTTGTCTGGCAGACATTGTTCGGTTTCTTCTTGCAGTTAACGCAAGATATCGATCCTGCTGAGGATTTGTAACTCTTGGACGACCTCCCACTGGTCTTCGCCTAACGTCTCCGGTCTCTTGGAACCGTCGCCATAACCTAGATATAACATTTTGTGGCACATTAAGTGCTATGGAGACCTCAGTTTGTGTCTGTCCTGTTTCTAGCCGCCCAATAATCTAACTACCCCGAAGCAGAGGGTCCAGATCGTTGTCTTTTGTGCCATTTTAACTGCAATCTGTTCTTACACACTACATCTGATTATATCATAACTCTCTTTAAAAATGAAGATTTATGGAACAGGGCTTAACTGCAACAATGCAATTTTCATTTATAATTGCTATTAATTTTTTTCATTGTTGAAGAGAGATTATAATTTAGTATGTAAACTAAACTAAATGTACTGAGAAACGTTTTGATAAATAATTTTTACTCCTTGCTCCTCTTTAAGCATTTTGATTTTCCGTTTTACAAATTATCCTAAACTTTTGGACACCAGTGTATATTTATGAATATCCTTTTGCTGAAACGTTGTGCTCTTAACAATAAGATTCTTTGATGTGGCGAAGGTGAGTAATCTAACCCCAATTGTCGTTACTATCTTCATGAACACTGAATTTGCCTATTGTTGGTTTGAATATATCTTCCCGCCCCACTTTTGCATTAAAATCTCCTAAGACAATTTTCATATGATATCGTGAAAGGCTATCAAATAAGCATTCTAATTCTTCATAGAACTCATCCTTGATCTTGTTATCTTTATCTTCTGTGGGGGCATCTACATTTACAATTATAAAATCATGTCGTTTGCCCTTTAGAATTATATATGATATCCTATCACTAACAAATTTAATATCTCGGATAGCGGATATGATCCTCCTTCTGACTAAAAAACCCGTTCCAAATTCAGGTCTTTCTGCACCCTCGTAGTATAATGCAAAGCTTCCTGATTCCTGACTACCTTCTCCTGGCCACCTAATTTCCTGTAAAGCGACTATATCCAAGGGCGATTTATCTAATTTCCGCGTTAATATATCTAGTGCCCCGCTATTGTATAAAGTCCTAACATTCCATGTTCCTAGGAACATGTCCCTGTGTTTGAGCCCTTGGCATGGGTTCCCTGAAGTAGTCCCCGCCCGGAGAACCGAATGGGGGACTATTTGACCTCCGGAAAATTTTACCCCAATTGAACCCATGTCCACATTTCTTGATGGTTTTTTTTTCCGTGAAAGATCGTCACTCTTTCGACCAAGGTACTTTTTCGTCTGGCTTACCACCTTCGACCAGTCCGGCATAGGTAACCATATCGGCAGCAATGCTACCGCCGGCATAGCTCTCAGGATCATTTAAGCACGCAAGCCAATCCACCACGACAAGGTAAAGCATACCATGGAGGGAGGCCGGAATTTTAAGCTTTATAATTCGCGGACAGCACCTCTAGATTGTTTTTTTGCAGTTTTTGAAAATTTTTGTCTTTCTCAATTTTTGTCAATTTTTGGGGAAACTTGATTTTCAAATTATTCTTTTTAGAATGGAATTTTTTTCATTAAGATTCGCGGACACAACCTTCTAGATAACATTTTTGCAGTTTCAAAAATTTCTCAAAATTTTTCATTTTTTGGCAAAATTCGTGGCACTATAGCCATGGAAATAGTCGTTTTTTTAAAATGTTCGACTGGGACCCTAATTTTTTACATTATTAAATCGCGGGACACACCTCAGATTCTTAATTTTGCAGTTTTTCAATATTTCTATAAATTTTGTCCTTTTCGGGGAAAAATTCAAGACGATTAGCCTGAAAATACGCGATTTTCAATTTTCGACACTTACCTGATCGTATTTCTTGAATTACAGATCTCGAACACACACTCTAGATTGTATTTTTGCAGTTTTCAAATTTCTAAAATTTTGTCATTTTTGGAAAAAAATCCATGCCTTGGAAAAACTCGATTTTGAAATTTTGGACTTAGGACCAGTTTTTTTGCCATTATAAATCGTGGGCACACCCTCTAGATCGAATTTTGCAGTTTTGAAAATTTCTAAAAATTTTGTCATTTTTTGGTAAAAACTCGGTTTCAAATATTCAAATCTCACTTAGTCCGGATTTTTTGCATATAAATTCTGGACACACCTCTTTGATTGCATATCTGCAGTTTTCAAAATTTTTAAAATTCTGTCATTTTTGGGAAAATGCAAGACTATACCCAAGGAAAACTCGATTTTCAAGTTCTCGACATATACCGGATTTTTTTGATTTATAAATCGCGGACACACTCTCTAGATTGTATTTTTGCAGTTTTGAAAATTTCTAAAATTTTGTCATTTTTGGGAAAAAACCTAGACTATATCCTTGGAAAAACTCGATTTTCAAATTTTCTACATAGACCGGATTTCTTGAATTATAGATCGCGAATACACCCTCTAGATTATATTTTTGCAGTTTTCAAAATTTCTAAAATTTTGTCATTTTTGGGAAAAAATCAAAGACCATAGACTTGGAAATAGACGATTTTGAAATTTTTTACTTAGACCGGATTATTTGCATTATAAATCGCGGACACACATTCCATATTGTATTTAATGCAGTTTTCAAAATTTCTAAAATTTTGTTATTTTTGCGAAATAATCCAGGAAAAAGTCATTTTTCAAATTTCGACTTAGACCGGAACTTTTACATTATAAATCGCGGACACACTTCCTAGATAGTATTTTTGCAGTTTTCAAAATTTCTAAAATTTTGTTATTTTTGAGAAAAAAATCCAGGATTGAGGAATGTCGATTTTCAAATTTTCGACTGAGAACGAATTTTTTGCATTATAAATCGCGGACCAACACACTCTTATTATGCTGTTTTCAAAGTTTCTAAACTTTATAATTTTTGGGAAAAGTATCCAAGACTATAATCTTGGAAAATCTCGATTTTCGGATTTTCGACTTAGACCGGATTTTTTGCATTATAAATCTCGGACTCACTTTCTAGATTGTATTTTTGGGGTTTTCAAAATTTCAATTTTTTTTTCATTTTTGGTAAAAATCCAAGATTATAGCCTCGGTAAAAGTCGATTTTCAAATTCTCGACTTAGACCGGATTTTTTGCATTATAAATTGCGCGACACACCCTCTAGATTCTATTCTTGCAGTTGAAAAATTTCTCAAATTTTGCCATTTTTCGGAAAAAGTCCAAGGCTATAGCCTTGGAAGTACTTGATTTTAAAATTATCGACTTACCGTAATTTTCTATTTATAGATCGCTAACCGACCCTCTGGATTGTAATATTTCAGTTTTCTAAATTTCTAAAATGTTGTCTTTTTTGGAAAAAATTCCGAGACTATAGCTTTAGAAAAATTCGAATTTTAAATTTTCGACCTAGACCGGAATTTTTGCATTATAAATCGCTGATTGGTCTTCTAGATTGAATTCTTGCAGTTTTCAATATTTCTCAAATTTTGCCATTTTTCAGAAAACGCCCAAGGCTATAGCCTTTTAAATACTTGAGTTTTGAAATTGTCGTCTTAGACCGGAATTTTCTATTTATAGATCGCGAAACGACCCTCTAGATTTTACTTTTTCAGTTTTGAACATTTCTAAAATTTTGTCATTTTTGGGGAAAAATCCAAGAATATAGCCTTGAAAAAAACTCGATTTTCAAATTTTGGACTCAGATCGAATTTTTTGCATAATAAATCGCGGAGACACCCTCCAGATTGTATTTTTGCAGTTTTCAAAATTTCTAAAATTTTGTCATATTTGGGAAAAAATCCTACACTGCAGCCATGGAAAAGAATAACACTATTTTGAAAATTTCTACTTAGATCGGATTTTTGCATTATGAATCGCGGAGAACACCCTCTAGATTGCATTTTTGCAGGTTTGAAAATTTCTTAAATTGTGTCATTCTTGGGAAACAATCCGAGACTATATAGCCTCGGAAAAATAGCTCGATTGTAAATTTTTCGAGATTTTGACCTTTTTTTGCATTATAAATCACGGACAGACCCTCTACATTGTATTTTTTCAGTTTTCAAAATTACTAAAATTTTGTCATTTTTCGGAAAAAAATTTCTTGGAAAGAAATAACTCGATTTTCAAATTTTCGACATAGACAGGATTTTTTGCATTATAAATCGCTGACACCTCCTCTAGATTGTATTTTTGCAGTTTTCAAAATTTGTAAAATTTTGTCATATTTCGGAAAAAAAAGTCGATTTCCAGATTTTTTACTTAGACTGGATTTTTTGCATTATAAATCGCTCAGACACCCTCTAGATTGTATTTTTGGAGTTTTAAAAAATTTATAAAATTTTGTCATTTTTTAAAAAAAATATCCAAGCCTTGGCAAAAATAAACTCGATTTTTAATTTTCGACTTAGACCGGATTTTTTCCATTATAAATTGCGGACATACTCTCTAGATTGTAATTTTGCAGTATTCAAATTATCTAAAATTTCGTCGTTTTTGGGAAAAAATGCAAGATTATAGCCTTGGAAATAATAACCCGATTTTCTAATTTTCGACTAAGACCGGATTTTTTGCATTATAAATCGCGGACACGCCCTCTTGTTTGTATTATTGTAGTTTTCAAAATTTCTAAAATTTCACCAATTTTCAAATATTTTATGTAGGTCGGATTTTTGGCATTATAAATCACGAATACACCCTCTAAAATGTATTTTTGCCGTTTTCAAAATTTCCATAATTTTGTCATTTTTGGGAAATAATCCAAGACTATATAGCCTTGGAAAAACTTAATTTTCGACTTGGACTGGATTTTTCCATTATAAATCGCGGACACACCTATACAGCAATTTAGCAGTTTTCAATATTTTCTAAAATGGTTGTATTTTTGGCAACATTCAGGCTCTAGCCTTGGCAAAAGTCGTTTTCAATTTTCGCCTGATTCCGGATTTTCGGTTTTTTTCAAATTTTAAATTTTGTCGTTTTAGGGAAGAATCCAGAGAATAGGCCCGGACCACTTCATTTTCAAATTTGGCATAGCCATGTTTTTTTGCATTACTATTTGGGGGGCACACCCTCCAGTTGTATTTATTCAGTTTTCAAAATTTCTACATTGTCATTTTTGGGGAAAAAATCCAAGATGATAGCCTTGCAAATACTAGATTTTCAACATTTTCGCCTTCCACAGGATTTTTTTGCATTATTGAATGTGGGCACGCTCTCTCTAGATTTTCTGCAGTTTCGTAATTTCTAAAATTTGTCATTTTTGTGAAAAAAGCTCGATTTTAAAATTTCGACTTAGGCCTGATTTTTTTGCATTATAGATCGCAGACGCACCCTCTAGATTGTATTTTTGCAGTTTACAAAATTTCTCAAAATTTCGTAATTTTTGGGAAAAATCCAAGATATAGCCTTGGAATAATTCGATTTTCATTTTTCGATGAGACCGTGATTTTTTTTATTATTAAATCACGGATGCCCCTGTACTTTTTGCGTTTTCAAAATTAAAAATCAGTCATTTTTTGGGAAAACTTGATTTTCAATGTTTCATTTAGACCGGATTTTTTTGCATTTAAATCGCGGCCACATCCTTAGATTGTATTTTGCAATTTCCAAATTTCTAAAATTTCACCATTTCTGGCAAAAAAAATCCTATACTAAATAAGCCTTTCAAAAACATGATTTTCAAATATTTATGTAGGCGGGGGATTTTGTGGCTTATAAATTCGCGCAGACATCCTCTAGTTTTATTTTTGGAGTTTTAGAAATGTATAAAATTTTGTCATTTTTGAAAAAAAATTCAGCCTTGGGGAAAAAAACTCGATTTTTATTTTCGACTTAGAGAACCGGATTTTTTCCATTATACACCGCCTACACAACCTCTATATTGTATTTTGCAATTTCCAATTTCTAAATTGTCACCATTTTTTGGAAATAAAATCCTATATTATAGTAAATTAAAGTAAAGTGAACCCCCAACAGGGGAGGCTTGGGGTAGTAGGAGGTTAGGCTCCCACTTTTTCTAGAAATCGGCACTTTATGTAGCGGGTTGTCAGCTTGCGTGACGGCCGCTTTACCCGAGAACAAGCGTCTGTATTCATTTTTGTTTAGGGCTGAGTACGCCCAGGGCCAAGTGCCGCCAGAGGGTTTGGGTCGTTTTAAAAATCCTGACCCCAACTGGACTTAAACTCGACCCTCGGCTTGTAGCTCCGTGCCTACCCATACGCTACGGCGTGCCCAATCCTACACTATAGCCTTTCAAAAACATGATTTCAAATATTTACGTAGGGCCGGATTTTTGATTTAATCGCGAACACACCCCTAAAAATTTATTTTTGCAGTTTTCAAAATTTGAGAATTTTGTCTTTTTGGGGATCCTTGTAAAAACTTAAACTTTTAAAATATTCGATTTCGACAAGAATTTTTTTGCATTATAAATCGCAAAGACAAACCTTCTAGATAGCATGTTTTGCAGTTTTTCAAAATTCTCATAAATTTTGTTCTATTTTTGGAATTATTCTGTAACCTCTAGCTGTTGGAAAAGGTCGATTTTCCACCCAATTGTGGACTTAGACCGCGTTATTTGTTATTATTAATTGCCGGAAGCACGCATAATAGTGGTCATTTAGAGCA